>JABYPW010002006.1:0-12748 GCA_016880775.1 Phymatotrichopsis omnivora | reverse complement strand
GCTCCATATACATCCTATTAGGGATATAGTGTGACAAAACCTATAGCTACTCCAGTATATAAGTATGACCCCTAAGGCAGAAGAAAAAGTGATGAAAGAGTAGAAGCAGCAGAGAAGGAGTGAAGAGAGGTAAGAGAAAAGAGTGAAAGAAAAACTTAAAAACAGACATTTACCTAGCAGGTATAAGGGGAAGGAAGAATTATGACAGAAACTAAATAAAATAAAGAAGAGTACTAGGACCCTATCCTTTTACCCTAAGGAGGTAAACCTTACAATACCTAGAAGAAAAAATAGGGAAAAGCAATTCATATTCTAAAATACACTATATAATAACCAAAGTGCTCCTGTAAAATATAAGAAAAGAAAAAGATTATAGGAAGGAGACTTAAGATTCTATTTCTTCCTTATGTTCAGCCTAATCCCTAGGCTTATCATCTTTTATCTTAGTAATAATATAAGTATAGTACCATGTTATAGGACTCCTTCAGTCACTATTGTATGGACAGGGTGTGTACATTTAATTAAGAACAAAGACATATTCATATACATAGGAGTGTCATGTTATAGAACACTATATCTGTAGTCTTCCTAGGTACTACGATGTATGCAGAACCTAGTTTCATTCAATGAAAGTGTTATATCAGAATCTATGATTTTCTCTTCCCTTAAATTGAGCCATAGGACCATGTGATAAGTATTATTGCCACTAAGCTCTGACTAAGTGAGGTAAGGTTATAACAATACAACATATAAGAGATTGGCTATACACAATTGAGGATGAGGCTTATTACCTTAATCTCATTGTGATATACTAATCAGTCACATTGTAAGAGGACATGACTTGAGGATTTGTCCTCCAGAAATTCATAGATGATCTTACTAATACACAAAGCTGATTTCTGATTGCATTTAAATCTTCTTCTTGAAAATTGGGGAAAATTGGTGAGAAATCTTGATGGATTGTTTCGATAGAGTTCTTTCCTTTATTTGACTCCTCATTATTTTCTCAGTCAGAATTGGGTATTTAAGAAGGAGTGGATAAGTGATGTGTTATATTTCTTCTTCTCTCTAGCCTTCATCTTATATCTTATACCATCTTCAAGCCTTAAGAATATATTATGCTTCTTCACTAGAAAAACCTTTTTTCTTCTCTTGACTCTGTAGTAAAAGTAAAAACACAAGCAGTTATAACTTGCTGGTTGAGATATCTAAGTTCACTCAGTAAGACCCTCTTGTGAAGCTTCTTGTACCTATACTTGTGCCTACACCTATTATGAGTCTCCTATCACATATCAGGTATGTACCTTCATTCACTAAGTGTGATTAGGGTAACCTTCATACAGCCTATAAGTATAGTACTTTAGGTTATTAGTAATATAAGAATATTTGCAGTTTATGGATTTGAGTTTTTTGGTGTACCCCCATTGCCAGCCCCCGACCCCACAGCAACAGCTACCACAAATATATTTATTGAGGAGAAATTTTCTAGCATAGTAGAAGCAGACAGGCTACTGAGTACAATGCAGTTTATGATAGCTATTTTAGTTGCACTAGGTATACTAGGTAGTGTGGCTAAAGGTAATATATATTGACTAGTCTTTCAGTTCTTATTCAGGATTGTGAGACCCTTAGAAATAAGGAAGTGGTTATTGTTGATAATAATAGTAACAACAACTAATGAGGCTTTCTTACTAGTGATTATTTCTTTAGAAGTAACCTAAAAGGGGGTTTTTGTAAGAAAGATTCTATAGTTGAACATATTAATTACCTTATACATTTTGGATATATGCTCAAAGTTGCAGATCCTAATAGCTTAGATTAGTATATTATATATAATATACTTCTTGTATAAGAAATTATAGTAGAGGCTGGTGGTATTAAGGAAGATTAATAGTCACTTTATATGTGATAATTTATTAGGTAAGTATGTTTCCATAATAGAGAGGAAAATATTATAGAGCTAGCCTTTTAGACAGATTAGATATAGTAGGCAGAGAGGGCTTTCATTGAGACAAGAGTTATATTAGCTTTATCTTAGACTGTGATAGGTTAAAGTTATAGATTTCACCTTTAAGTTAATAAATAAATCTTGTTCTTACTTAGCTGGTAATTTAGGGTAGGAATAGAGTAGGTGGTAGTAATCTATAGCTAAGCTAGGGCTTTAGCTTTCTAGTTCTTCTTGATAACCTTAGCCTATAAGTGATTGTAGGGATTCACTAGGGCTAGGTAACTATAGTATTAGGTAGCATAAGTACTACTCTACTAGTTATTATAATTGATGGTAAGGTCTATGAAGTGGTAAGCTTCTTTACAGCTTTAGAAATTCTTGATATCCCTGCTTATATCTTTTTAATAGATTCTATTAGAGCTAGGTCAGAAAGGACAGGGGTCATAGTTTGATTTATAGTAGAGTTGTTGTTATGAACACCGGTAGTGGTCTGCGTCAAGGTACCTGGAGGATGCACTATGATGGAGGTTACACTTAGATTGTTAACATGTGAGTATGCCATTTCTACCCTTCACCACTATGTTAAGCGCTCTGGAGACGATCCTCTGTCACATGACTTCGTGGCGTGGCATAGCATGGTATGGCTTTACCATTACCCCTGACTAGGCGTGGGAAGTCAGCCCTACAGTTATCACATGATTGGCTATCAGCATGATACAACATTTGCCTAGTCAGCTATGAGGTCATGATTGGGCGATTGGACTCATATCGCAAGAGACTATCACTAATCAGGAGTGAGGCCGGAGATAGTGATAGGTGATCATAGTCAAATCAAGTACTAATCGCATCCTGTCCTTTCCAGACTCTTCTACAGGTTTCGGCTATTAGGAATCAGGAGATGGTCTAGAATGGGTCCTAGTCCTTTGTGTTTCTGTTTCCTTAGTCATCTCTTTATCAGCTCGGGTGAAGGATGGGATATATAAGCGCGCAGTTGTATTTATCTTATCTTCTTTCCTTCCTTCCTTCTTTAGCATATAGCTACTTGTCTTCTGTACAATCACCATTGTGAAAGCCTTGAGTTATCTTCAAGCCTTAAAGAATATATTTGTCTTTCTCATCTTCCACTCTTGAAGTCTACCCTGTTCGTCATATGAATGATATCTTCCAGTTGCACTTTCGCTTAGCCGAGATATCTGAGTTTACTTAGTAGCATTTGTGAAGCATGCCTGAGGTATCTTTACGGAGTCAAATACAAACTATATAGGGTGATCTGTCATACTATATTCTTTAAAAGAAGAATGCTTCTTCCTCTTCCTCTTCCGATGTTCCAATCCTGATACATCCTCCCTTGCTCTTATTGTAGGCACACAGCTCACCAACCCTTCAGCCTGAACAGTTCAGACTACATGCTCCTTAGCCTCTAATGTTTTTATGCATAAGGAGGCCACCATCGATCTCAACGCTGCCGAGTTGGCCTATACTAAGAAGCACCAGAAAGTGGTTATTGACAACTATGTGGCCACTGTGGAAGCCTTGCACAAGGCTCAGCAATTCCTTGGGGAAGAGCCTTTTAGATGGGCTCTTCAAGACACTAAGGAGGAATTCCAGAAACAGTGCAATAACGTGGTGTCCATTGTCTACGCCACCATAGTCCTGCATCGCACTATCCGAAAACCCCTCCCCAAGTTGTCTGTCGCTTTTCCCCTGGCGATGACAAACTCGCTCTTGTCTATGGTGGAGCAGATCTAGAAAAAGTGAGATTTCTTCGCTCAGAGGGAGTCAGACTACATAAACACCCTACATAAGGCACATCAGGATGTGGTGTAGGATCTCAACTGCAAAATGGCTGAGCTCCGCCAACAGTTGGCAGACCAGGCTCTGCACTTATTAGCCTCCCCAAATGAGTAGATCGCCACTCTGATGGCAAACCTAGCTGAGGCAAAGGCTAGAGTAGAAGTCTTGGAGTAGGGTGAGGTCCCTCTCTAAGCTAGACTTAGCAAGGCAAAGGATGAGATCCTGCATATAAGAGCGGAGAATGAAGCTCTCTCTGCTAAGTCTACCCTGAGGAAGGAAGACATAGTCAAGCTCAGGGAAGACCTGATGAAGGCCAACAATGGTGCTAAGCTATAGAAGGACCTGTACTATCAGTACAAGGAGCACTATAGGTCCATTATCTCTCCTCCAGTTTCTAGGAACCCTGATGAGATTGTGGACCTAGACGACATAATGACCCATGTATCTGCTCCTCCCGCGCATCTAAGGGGTCTTTGCAGGGGTATGCCTTCCTTTCAGCTACCTTCCTGGCCCATCTCCCCTACTCCTCCTCTGCCCCTAGCCCATTCTGCCTTTGCAGGAACTTTAAGGGCCCATAGGCCAACCTCCTTTGCTTCCTTTGCACCTCCTCCCTACCTGACCTCTCCTCATCCACTCAATAAGAGTAATATCAGGCAGATTTTGCAGGAAGTACTTAGGCAAAGTGCCCCACCCGCACCTCCCACTAACTGCTCAACTCTAGCCCTGCCTCCTGTCCTGTCTACCTTGTTCAAGGGTCCCAAGTTAGTGAATCCTGAAAAGTTCTTAGGGAAGGCTGAGGATATAAGGAAGTTTATCGAACAGTGCGAGAACTACTTTGCCCTCTAAGCTCATGCCTTCCCCCATGACTGGATCAAAACTAGGTTTGCGTCCACATACATGATGGGTACGGCGCAACTCTGGTGGTATGCCAACTCTCACCGCTGGACCCAGCAGACTACAATCTGGGACGACTTCACCGAGGCTATGAAAACATACTTCAGGGCCTTCACCACCAAACCCCAGGCTATAAGGGAGATGATCAATGCCAAACAAACTAAGGGCATCCTCTCCTACCTCACCCACATAGAGGCTCTCAACCAGGTTGTGCAAGGCAACCAGGAGTCTTTCAAGTTTTGGGTTAAGAGGGGCCTAAAGGAAGATCTCTGCCTGGCGATGGTAGCCCAAACTACCCATAAGACTCCACCAGCTGAGTGGCTATCTCGTGTAGTGGAAGTGGGCCTGGTGATGGAGGATGCCCGGGTGGCCATCTAGGAGTCCCATAAGGAATAAATGACTAAGCAGACTTCTAGCCAGTCCACTGCTTCTACCAAGCTTAAAAAGACCCAGGATAAGCATCCCTTGGGGTCCTCTTCCCAGGATAAGGGGAAGCTTCCTCAGCTCACTGAGGAAGAGAAGGAGTGGGCTAAGAAGTATAAGGCCTATTTGTGCTGCTTGTCCAAACACCATAGTGTTAAGGACTGCTACTCTATGAGGAAATTCTCCATCTCTGTAGTCAAGATTACATCCACATCAACTAAATGCAAGGTGGATGATGATGGGAACTCCTTCTCCTCTAAGCAGCAAAAGACATCTGCAGTAAGAGTGGTCGATCTCCCGGAAGACTGGAAGGATGGGGATGACATCCCTATAGTATAAGTAGCCCCTTTCCTCAAGTGGCATCCTATGCTACCTCTCCCGTTTTCCTTTGTTCATTGTTTCCTTTAAGACCCAGTTAGTTTGAAGCTTTGAATTTGTCACACAAAATTTCCTTTAAGACCATTGTTTGAAATTTCCTTGGTGCTTTCTTTACTAAGGAGCTGGTGTTCGTAACCATTGTTGTGTTCTCAGTGGGTGGGCCTACCAGCATTGAGGCTAATGTAATTCATGATACCCATGAGTGATGTGTTATGACCTGATGTCCATTATGACTGTTATGATACCCTCATGTATTATTTTCTTTCTTTTCTTAGAGGCATTGATTAGAGGTCATGTTTCCTTTTTCTTGCAAGTTCTACCTGAGGAGGACCTGTACCAGGTCGAAATGCACTGGCCATATAGCGGGCCACCACTCTTTACTGCAATCCATCCAATTATCCATTCTACCTCCACCGCTTTTCCAACTCCTGTATTTGAAACAACCTCCTTGCAGATAAGACTTATAGCGAGCTCCAGCCACGAGTTTCCTAGGAGAGATTAGGGAACATATTCGCTACCGCCATCATGTTAACCATAGTTTCCTCTAAAGAAGGGCCTACCCAAGGCAGGTGTATTACGGTTCCAGTTACTTTGCACTGGAAAACTCATTCCATTGAAGGTCCCCAACTACATGTGATCACAGCTATAGCCAAGCTGGACAATGGAGTAACCGTTGCCTACATATCAGATCAGCTCCCTGTCCCTAAGAAGAAGAGGTCCCAGGTAGTCAATGTCTTTACCTATGATGGTTCCTGTCGTCAAGAGTGGTACTACACTCCTAAGCTTCAGATGCAGGTCCTTAACTATCGCAAGCTCATTGATTTTGACATTGGCCCTATGCCTCTAGATGTGGATATATATCTTCCTGTCAAGTAGTTCCAAGATCATAAACCACAGTTCGATTATGACTGGGCTATTCTCGTAGGATTCCCCTCCTCCAAATGCAAGAACTATCTTGTAACACCCAATGTCCAGATGGCCTCTGCATTTGAACTGATTAAGGATAACAACTTCTATGCCAACACCGAAGCTGTAGGTGGCGGATGGCTTGGGTAGGTGGATACCCTAGTCAATGAAGGAGTTGTCCATCATTAGTGTGCCGCCATGTGTAGGGCTCCAGTGGGCAATTTTGCCGAGCTCTTCATACGGTCTTCCATCTCCTCAACCTCTCAAGGTAACAAGTGGGAACAGATCTATCCTGCTGTCTTCTCCGAATGCCTCCCCACTTCGCTCCCTCCCTATTGGGAATGGGATTGCAAAATTGATCTGAAGGAAGGAATTACTCCTCCCTAGGGCCCACTTTACTGTCTATCTGAAACTGAGCTATAGGCCCAGCATGAGTACCTTGATCGGATGATCAAGGAGGGGAAGATTAGGCCCTCCAAGTCTCCTGTAGGTGCTCCTATCCTGTTCGTGAAGAAGGCTGATGGTTCCCTCCACCTTTGTGTTGACTACTGGGGTTTGAATAAGATCGTTATTCACAACCGCTATCCTCTTCCCCTTATGGGTATAGTAAGAGACTGAATTGGCAATGCGCAATGGTTTACCAAGCTCGACCTCAAGAACAGCTACAATCTCATTCCCATTGCTGAGGGTGACGAGTGGAAAACTTCTTTTTGCACTCACTACGGCCAGTATGAGTATTTGGTGATGCCATTTGGTCTCTGTAATGCCCCTGCTATCTTTCAAGAAATGATGAACATGATCTTTCATGACCATCTTGATCTAGGTGTCCTCATCTACCAGGATGATATCCTGATCTACGCCGCAACCAAGGAAGAACATGACCGCCTTGTGCAAGAAGTTCTCAAGTGCCTTGACCACCATAAGTTGGCCCTTAAATTAGCTAAGTGTGTCTGGGCGGTCTATAAAATGGAATTCCTTAGGTTCATCATCTCTGACAAGGGCATTAGCATTTCTGATGATAGGATCCAAGCTGTCTAAGATTGGCCGACTCCCACTACAGTTTGTGACGTCCGCTCCTTTTTGGGCCTGGCAAGCGTTTACCAAGTTTTCATTCAGGGATTCTTGAAGATCGCTACGCCCCTGACAAACCTCACCAAGTAAGACTAGCCCTGGACCTGGGGGTCTCAGCAGTAATCTGCCTTTGACACCCTCAAGGCCCTCTTCACCTCTGTACCTATCCTTGTCCACCATGATTCTCAAGTCCGCCTTCAAGCTGAAACCAATGCCAGTGACTTTACCCTTGGGGGTATGCTGTCGCACTGGTTTCCTGATGGCTCTATTTGCCCATTGGCATTCCACTCTTGCAAACTCAAACCCATGGAGCAGAATTACAAGATATATGACAAGGAGATGCTTGCAGTGTTTGACTGCCTTTATATGCAATGGAGACATTGGTGTAAGGGAATAGCTCATCTAGTGCTGGTAGGGACGGACCACAAGAACTTGGAGTACTTTGTGACCACTTGGCTCCTCTCTAGGAGACAGGCCCAGTGGATGGAGAAATTGGGCACCATCGATTTCCAGATAGTGTATCGGCTAGGTAAGTCCAATGATATGGCTAATGCTTTGAGCAGATATAGGGACCATGTCCCTATAGAGAGGGCACTGGAGCTTGGTCTTCTCTTCCTCAAGAAAGGACAGTATATTGCTGTGATTGAGAAAAGTTATACCTCGCTCAGTCCTTCCTTTTACCAAGCCTTGAGGGATACTATTGCTACTGACCTTAAATGCTAATGCATTCTTAGCTCACCACAGGAATCCTTTGGTGTCCATGATGGCCTTCCAATATGGAATGGTCTATAGTATGTCCCCACTTGTCTCTGCACTGAGGTTCTAAGATCCAGGCACGATCACCCCACGGCAGGCAACTTAGGCTGAGATAAGACCTTCAATCTTATTGACAGAGACTTCTACTGGCCACATCGAAGGTAGGATATAGCCAAGTATATCTCTGTGTGCGACCAGTGACAATAGAATAAAGCCCACTGATACAAGGCCTATGGGTAACTGCTTCCGTTGGAGATACCCTATAGGCCATGGGAATCGATCTCCATAGATTTTGTGATGGACCTCCCTCCCTCTGACGGCTTTACCCAAGTATGGGTGATCGTTGACCGGTTTCCTAAGATTGCGCATTTCATCCCTCTCAGCCCTAATGTCAACTCCAGGCACCTTACCAACATATTTGTCTAAGAGATTTGGAGACACCACAGCCTGCTGGCCAACATCGTCTCCAACTATAACCCTAAATTCGAAGCCTTCTAGGGTCATGTGATGGAAAATCTCAGGGTTCAGTTGTCAAAGAGCACTGCTGCTCACCCCTAAACAGACAGACAAACTGAATGGCTGAACCAGGTCCTGGAAGCCTACCTCTGCCCATATGTTAACTTTGAGCAGTCTGATTAGGTTTTCTTTCTCGCCCTATTAGAGTTTGCGTACAACAACACCAAGTCATCCTCCACCGGGGTATCCCCTTTCTTTGCCAATTTTGGTTATCATTCTTCACTTGACGCTGTCCAGACAGTCTCTGCCTATTGGGGAAGTGAGGCTCTCACTCATGAATAGACCACCATCAGGCAATACCTCTTCGATGCTCAGAAAAAGATAGTTGTATGGTATGACAAGTCTTACCAAGCATTCCTGGCTCTCAAGCCTAGAGACTACGTCCTTCTTAAGCATGATGATATCACCCCCTCCTGACCTTCCTACAAGTTAGATGCCAAATTTGCAGGTCCCTTTAAGGTAATCAAACCTATTAGGCCTCAGGCCTATAAACTCAAACTTCCCTTCCCTTGGAAGATCCACCCTATTTTCCACGTCTCGAAGCTAGAACCTTATTATGTCTCCGGCCATTTCCCAGTTCATCCTCCTCCTGTACCAGAAATTGAGGACGGTGAAAACTACTTCTCCATTTCTAAAATAGCTAAAGTTTGGAACAACTGGAAAACTAAGCGGGTAGAATACTTGGTGTTGTAGGAAGGATACTCTCAGGATGAGGGGAGTTATGAACCCTTGGAGTCACTGCTAGTCAATGGCGAACCCATCGATGCTCTTGTGACCTTTCGATAGGCCTATCCAGAGGCAGAGCACTAAGCCACTGAGTCAGAGGAGGCTCCACTACACAAGTGGAGAAGGAGGAATTGAGGTATGTATAGTTGCTCTTTCCTCCACAGTTAGTTTCCCTTTAATGCAGCGGGGCAACACCTTGTATCCATTGAATGATCCTGAGTCCCCTTTAAACTCCATCAAGTTAGGATGATCTCCCTCTACAGGCTGCAGGAAACTGTCCTCTCATCCTGGTTGCTCTCAGGGAGAGATGGAGAATCAACATAAAGCTAACTCCTATACGTATGAGGTACCATGCACCTTCGAAGGGGCATAGTGTTATGAACACTGGTAGTGGTCTACATTAAGGTACCTGGACGATGTACTATGATGGAGGTTACGCTTAGATTGTCAACATGTGAGTATGCCGTTTCTACCCTTCACCATTGTGTTAAGCGCTCTGGAGACGATCCTCTGTCACATGACCTCGTAGCGTGGTGTAGCTTTACTGTTAGCCCTGACTAGGTGCAGGAAGTTAGCCCCATGGTTATTATGTGATCAGATATCGGCATGACACAACATTGGCCTAGTCAGCTATGAGGTCATGATCAGGCGATCAGACTCATATCATGAGAGACTATCACTAATTAGGAGTGAGGCCGGAGATAGTGATAGGCAATCATAGTCAAATCAAGTACTAATCGCATCCTTTCCTTTCCAGACTCTTCTATAGGTTTCAGCAATTAGGAATCAGGAGATGGTCTAGAATGGGTCCTAGTTCTTTGTGTTTCTGTTTCCTTAGTCATCTCTATATCAGCTTCGGTGAAGGATAGGATATATAAGTGTGCGGTTATCTTTGTCTTGTTTTCTTTCCTTCCTTCCTTCTTTAGCACATAGCTACTTGTCTTCTCTGCGATCACCATTGTGAAAGCCTTGAGTTATCTTCGAGCCTTAAAGAATATATTCGTCTTTCTCATCTTCCACTCTTAAAGTCTACCCTATTCATCGTAGGAATGATATCTTCCAGTTGAGCTTTCATTTAGCTGAGATATCTGATTTTACTCAGTAACATTTGCGAAGCGTACCTAAGGTATCTTTACCGAGTCAAATACGAACCATATAGGGTGATCTGTCACAGTTGTAGGTAGTTGTAGCCATAAGTTTATTGAAGTACTACAAAATTGATAGTTAGCTAGGTTAAAGAGTTGAAACAGACTACTGAATATTTTTTAATATACTATAGGAGGGTAGAGAGACTAGTATTGTAGAACTTAAACTAAGAAAATATGAGGCTTACTTCTACTACTATCCAAGCTCCTCAAGAATCTTGACAGACCCCCCAGATTAGGGTGAAGGTCCTCCTTACTGGCCTGCACTAGGGCTAGTCTTTTCTGTTTTGTAGAACATAATGATCCCTTTTCAGATGCTCTAGACACCCTATACCTTTCTGACCATGTAAACCATAGCCTAGCGAGACATTGCTTGCATAGCAATACCAGAGATACATCATCAACACATACATCCCTTGTCCGACACATGACCATGTTAAGCAAGCAGGCAAGCGAATATACACAATCGGTCTCTACATAGAGGTTGCAACACAGGATCATACTATTACTCTAGGTCCACTGAGTGAGCCTCCAACTATGCAAAACCCCCACACGCGATGCTCTTAGAGTTCCTAGGAGGTGTTTAGGCCCCCTAAAGCGATCACACAAAACTACCTCAGTGGCCTCGCTTGCCCTACCCAAAAACTGAGTACCCCTCATAGCACCAACACAAGCTAACTGAAAGATAGGAATTCAAAACAACACAAGCTAAACTAAGTGGTTGGCATGCTTCCCCCTCCTCCAGGACACCTGACCAGAATATCCAACACCAACCAGACCAGTCATTACCTCGCCAGCTCACTTATGCTACTCCGTTGTGCCTGCCGGCACCAGCACACCACCGATAGTCACCTCATTGCCTGCAACTAGTAAAGGTAGTTTTGAGTGGAGGAGTCAGCTTTTACTTTCATTTTCATGTATCTAGTCACTCACTTATGCATTTTAGGGAGGATTTCATGAGATTTTTGAATGGGTGGTTTCTTTTCTTTTTTGTTTGCAATAGGGTGATATGCCATAGTCATGGACTGCATACAGATGGCCCTGATATGTTCAACGCTATGGGTGGAGAATCCATGAAATCTGTAGCCTCACATAGTCAAAATAGAAATGAATCATCATCATCATCATCATCATCTTCTACTACTATCTTTTTAGATTAAAGGAGTAAGAGTTTACTGTATGCTACTGATTAGAGTGCTAGAACAAGGGAGTCTCTGATGAGCTTAGAATAGACTTTGATGGTAGAGAACACTTATGGTATAAGGTAAGGAGGATAGGGAGGGTATTAGACTGAGAATAACTATCTTAACATATTGTGATAGTTGTTATAGTGTTTAAGTTTTCTAAATTTAGTAACCAAGTATATTGTAATAGGGAGTATTGTCCTGATTCTATAACTAATACCTTATAAATATAGAATTAGATCTTGACCTCTATATATAAATATTAACTAAATCCTAGAGTACTGCCATAAGTAAGATAGTTATCTACTATATTTGGGGACTAAAATAGGGTAGAATTAGATGAGTAAAATAGTTATTCTACTATGCCCTACATATACTATCTAATCCCTAGAGCACTGCAGTGAGCAAAATAGTTATCTTCTATATTTAGGGACTAAAATATAATAGAATCAGATAAGTATAAATATTCATTCCATCATACTCTACATATAGTATCTAATTCCTAGAGTACTGCAGTGAGAAAGATAGTTGGCTACTGTATTTTTAGACTAATATATAATAGAATTAGATAAGCAAAATAGTTATTATATCATGCCTAATACATAGTATATAATTCTTATAGTATAAGGATCTAGGAGTAGTGTTACAGTTCCAAGGTACCACGGACTTGCGCGATGATAGACTAGTACCTAGAATGCACCCAGTAAGTGTTACACCCATCACAGCTACCGGGCCCTGCCCGTCTCGTGTGGCTCTGCCTTATTGGACTTACATAAGTACGGCTCTTGTGCAGTGGCGCAGTCTGACAAACTAGCCACAATACCCATCCGGAACATGTGATCGGAACACCGGCACGTCGTGCAAGGACTTAGTCACCCTTGTGGAACGGGCAGCCTGACCGATCGAGCCAGTCATCGCGAGAGGACATGACACGTCAGAGGTCATGGCGATCCGTTGCTCATACATTGCTAATCTTTGCCTGATCCGTGATCCGGACTCTTCTAGGC
>JABYPW010002005.1:0-12750 GCA_016880775.1 Phymatotrichopsis omnivora | reverse complement strand
TTTTTTTTTTTTTTTTTTTTTTTTTTTTTTTTTTTTTTTCGGATATTTATTTTAATGATGTTGGTCCGCGTATGCTTCTCTTTCCTATTGAATTTACCTGAAATAGAGCTATCACATACCTTTTTTGCTTAATGACTTGCTGTATTTACTCCAGTGTAGGTTTGACATCCCTTTAGATTGCGTATAGTAAGTATGCCAGAGAGTTAAAGATACACAAAATAATAGTCTAATATATGATTCGTTATCTCAACGTAACCAATTCCTCCGCGCTAGTAGGATGAATAGCAACGCAATTATCGAAATCCCTCTTAGTAGCGCCCATCTTTACGGCGACCCCGAAACCTTGCAACATTTCTGCGCTTCCTTGTCCAATGATGTGCAGACCAACAACCTTTTCCTCTTCACCGATGCATATGAGTTTGTACGCTGTGGGTGCCTTATGCTCCAGCAAGGCGTAGTACATGCCAGTGAACTGCGTCTTGTAAATCTTAATGTTCTCGTCACCGTATTTCTTCCGAGCTTCAGGTTCTGTAAGTCCAATAACGCCGATTTCAGGGTGGCCGAAGATCACGGAGGGGATGTTGCAGTAGTCCAACTTTGACTGGGCGAATCTGGGGCCGCCGAAAAGGCGGTCAGCCAGGCGACGGCCAGCGGCAATGGCAACTTGATGGATTTCATAGATTAGTTTTTTACTAAATTTCTGACTATCACGGAGAATTAAAAGCATTTGGGATAACTACCGGGAGTAAGCTCAACTTTTCCGGAAACATCACCCAAGGAGAAAATATTGCTGACATTGGTGTTTTGAAAGTCATCCGCAACGATATGTCCCTTGTCTGTGGTCTCCACACTCGCGTTTTGAAGTTGCAAATCCCCGGTCTCGGGAGCTCTTCCGATCGCCCACAGCAGCATGTCAACATCTTCCAGTACTCCAGAACCGTTACTATCTTCGTAGTGGATCCTCAATTTTCCAGTAGCCTCATCCTTCTCAATTTTTGTTTGCTTCGACCGACGGTGGATGTTCATTCCCAACCCCCCCTCGTAATGCTTAGTCATAACTTCCTGAATCATAGGATCAAACGAACGAAGGAAAGTGTCGTGACGGATCATGAGATGTGTTTCGGTTCCGAGACACCGCATGACACCTGCCAGCTCCACGGCAATGTATCCGGCACCGACGAAAACAGCCTTTTTGGGCTGCTGTTCCATCTCAAAGAAGCCGTCCGAGGTAATGCCATATTCTGCACCGGGAATGTCTCGGGGGACGATGGGATATCCGCCTGAAATCAAAAATCAGTGCAAGAACGGGTGCTCTTCCGCAGATTAAACTCACCGGTAGCGACTAAAATCTTTCCCGCGCCATAGGTCGTCTTCTCTCCACTTCCATCAGTAGCCGTGACCTCGATCTCATGCTTGGACACGAAACGAGCTCTCCCAGCAATATATTGAACATTGTCTTTTTCCAAGTTCCTTTCGTAGATGCCGTTGAGACGCCTGACGTATGCGTCCCGCTTGTTCTTGAAGTAAGGCCAGTTGAACTTATTCACATCGACATCGAAACCGTAATCCCTAGCCTGCGCAAGAGTCTCCGCGATCGTAGCGGCATTCCAGCAAACTTTCTTGGGCACACATCTAGAAGAAATAAACTTAGTCCGCAAGCTCATGCCATTCCGCAACGAAATCTGCGGTGATGGGATACATAACGAATAGGGAAATCTTACCCCACGTTGACGCAAGTACCGCCCAGACGTCCGCTTTCGATAATTCCCACACTTACACCGTAAAGATCGCTCGCCCTCCTTGCGCTCGCCAGTCCTCCACTACCTCCTCCAATAACAAGGTAGTCGAAATGCTTGGCCACCGGCGCCATTCTGGTCGTCGAAAATTGCCGCGATAAAATTGACAGTCGTGAAGCCGTTGGAGACGAAGGAAGATGTCGCAGAAGGTTTATGGTCGACAGTTTGATCTGTATGAATTCCCGGCCTCTTCTTCGCTTCGAAGAAAAGAGCACAAGCCGCAGTTGGGAGAACAAAAGAAAAGTTTGGAGGGGAAAGGTGAGAGAGGATATTTATCCTCAAATAATGAGATCGGAGTCGGTGTAACTCAAACGCAAGAGAACGGCGGGCACTCAGCAGATTACTTGGTACGGTGTGTGGGCAGTGGGAACGGCGTTGGATTAGTGAGGAGCACCCACTCGATAGAAACATTTGTAATACATTTCTACTCTACATGCAATATTACTCTATAAAGGAACCCCAGATTTGTCAGAGATCAATCTCACGATGTGTGCTGCATCTTACATCTTACTTCCAAATCTTTCAAGCGGACTCTACCAGCACGTTCCTGAGTATATCCTCAAAGTAAGTTTGTTGCCATTTTCAAATTATTATTTGCGTAGCTTATTTGTTTGCGATACGGCAAAATGGTTTCGTCTGTCTCACGATTAAACTTATGTGCAAAGTAAAATAAAAATGTTTTGGATGAAGCACTAGCAATTTGATATCCCTAAGCGAAAATGTTGCATTATGAGATTCATCACAGTTCGCCTCGTCTCCCCCGAAATACTTAAAGGTTCTGGGCGGTTCACACAAAACCAAACACCTCGTTTTAATGCGGAGAGCATATACTCTACGTTACCTAATGTGTAGAGTGCTATGGAGTTTGCGATTTCGGATCTGGATCCAAAATCGTGTGATAGACTTGTGACCGATAGGAGGCTTGGCTGTGAGCTAATATGTATCCAAATGTATATACGACACGGGGATTTGTGACTGACATCATACTCCAGATGCCAATGCGACACCTCCGGTGCAAAAAAGGAAAAAAAGAAAAGAAAAAAGAAAAAAAACAAGCACGAGACCTGTCACATATCCACCGAATGAGCTCCTATATATACCCATGTACATTTATCGAATTTTCGAGCTTCAACCGAAGAAGCAGCGCTGCTGAGAAGCAATCTGCGATGTTGTAATAGGCGATATGAGGCTGATGTCATAATTGGGAACGAAAGCGAGCTGTACCATAGCCTCGGAAACCCAGTCTTCCCCCATTTGCTTACTAATCGCTTGGCTCAACATTTTTTTGGGGGGAGCCTGGGGGCTGAACACCCAATTTTGCCCTGCGAAATACGCCTGTGTAACCACCTTTTTCCAGCCAAGCGCCCGCCTGTAGCAACCGTTCCCACCCAACAATACTGTGTTTATTCAACATCCACAACGGAAACTTAGAAAAATAACTTTAATTTCGCGGTAGGGCCTTAAAGGAATTTCTTCGCTGTGAGAAGTTACTCCCATGAATTTAATATCTATGTGTTATGCGGAGTTCCAATTGAAAACGTTGGTTGGAATACTGGTTTTCAAAATCGACTATTCACCCACAAACTTGTGATCACCCCCAAAAAAA
Source organism: Phymatotrichopsis omnivora (assembly GCA_016880775.1). Lineage (NCBI taxonomy): Eukaryota > Fungi > Ascomycota > Pezizomycetes > Pezizales > Rhizinaceae > Phymatotrichopsis > Phymatotrichopsis omnivora. The sequence goes on along the minus strand of JABYPW010002005.1, from coordinate 9,348 downwards.
ATAAGCAAAATAGAAAAAAAAAAGAGCAAAATGGGCAGGGGCATATGAGTCCACGATGCAATCAAAATTCACCATGGCACTTCTGAGAAAAGTTGGTCAAGATCATTGCCATGCACCCATAGTGCAGCTAGCTCACTCAACCATGGCCTTAACATGAGATAGGATAAACTTAATCACATTGGGACTCGAATGCCCAGTGGCTTCATGGTAACACAGAGAGGCCAGAACACTGTATCCCTTAGGCCGGTGAGACATTCGGTAATGCAGTGTTTGCCAACAATTCTTAGGTATCCCATATCATAACCTTCTGGACGCCGTTAGGTCCCTACATTTTGAAAATGGACCAAATGTTTCACCGGCCTAAGGGATACCACTAGGCCACCAGGCCCACCCATGCTATCTTATTGTTTTTTAACCTGTTAATGTAGTGACATACATCTATTCACATGGCCGGGGCCGCCGATATCACTTGTATCTGTAAAAGAGATGTTTCACCTGCAGAGCACAGGACAGCACTCGGCCCTCGCCGAGTGATAGATTCAAACAGAGGCTCTGCAAACGCCGCGGACGCACACCAACGACATTATCACCAATTCATCTGCCTGTCGACATTTTCCCCTGGCTCGAGTCCTAAATCCTGCAATATTAAACGATGGTCAATCTTGCAATACAAGTATCAATACGTAAAGATATTTTTTTTAAGATATGTATAAGGGCCTCTAATCCGTGCCAAGATTTGATCCCTGTTTCTAAGTTTTCATTCACTTTACCTTAATTTCAGAGTGCGTACTAATATGTTAACTCGGTTAAAGCTACAAATTTTTCTTCTTTCTCTTTGTTGATAGCGAATTCTTCCACCACCATTCCCTGATCCTCTGCAGCCTACTCAAGGACCGCCGAATTTGCCGAATTTGATGTCCAACCCCGCATGTTCCGTCCTGGTCCACAATCAGCGTTTATGCAGACACTGCTCTCTCTCAAGGCGAGAAATCTTCGCTCGCTGGCCGCAAGCCTAGGACTACCCCACAGTGGACCGAAGCCACAATTGGTTTCTCGGATTCTTGATTCAATTCATATCAAGGACGGATCCCAGTCGCCACCCGAGCCAACTTCCAAAATGCCTCAGAGAATTTTAAGCATCGATATGGGGGTACGAAATTTAGCATTTTGCTTGATAGAAGCACCATCTTCCACCTCGGTCGAGCAGGAGCAAGAACAGGGTCTAAGCAAGCTTTTGTTGCCAAAGGTCATGGCCTGGAAGCTCCTTCACGTTGTTCGTAAATCGGAAGTCACGGAGCGACAAAACCCAACAGAGGCGAAACGAAAACCCGAAGAACCTTCCGAAGAACCCCTCGAAGAACCTTCCGAAGAACCCCCCGAAGAAACCTCCAAAGAAACTTCCGAAGAACTCCCCAAGTGGGAGCACGATTCGCAACAAAAATCTCCCACGAGAAAAAGGAAGCGCATCGCAGAGTCTTTTGAGCCCGCCGTGTGGGCTATTCGTGCAAACGCCATTTCTCGCCAATTTTTGGATGAATTTTCACCTATCCACACAATTTTGATAGAGCGACAGCGGTATAGGAGTAATGGGGCAGCCGCAATTCAAGAGTGGACTGTTAGGGTTAATATGTTCGAAGCCATGTTGCACGCAGTGCTAAGGTGCCTTTCCGAGCAAGGTGTTTGGAGAGGAAATGTCAGGAGCATTTCCCCAGCGATGGTGAATTCCTTCTGGTTGGAGCAGGCTATGGAAGCAACGGCAGAAGAATTTAAGAGAAAAAGGGTGGAGAAAGAAATGCGAAAAGAGCCGAGGCATTCAAGGGAAGGTCAGCTAGCAGAAGACGCCGAACAGCTCTCCACAAGGAAGGGCAGAGGGAGAACGAGGAAGGTAGAGCAAGTTTTGTTAGAGGATGATGTGGGGAATTGCTTTGGGGGGAATAAATTTGGAAAGGAGGTGCTGGTACCCAAAAATATGGGTATGAAATCAAAAAATGCTGGAAAGGTTGCGAAGACAAAGCTCGTAACTTCCTGGTTACGACGTGGGGATGTCATCTTGCTGGATGGACCTAATGCTACTGAGATAGCATCCTACTTCATCCCTCCGGACACACCAAGACGGCGAACGGTGTCCAAGGATAAGCTGAAGCTAGACGACCTTGCGGACTGTCTTCTCCAAGGGATGGCGTGGATGCGGTGGGAGGAAAATCGTAGAAAACTGCGATTGAAAAGTTTAACAGAAGAGAGTGCTGGCAAATAGAAACTTGTGGTCCATCCTTCCGTTCCAATTTATCATCGGAACATAAACACAGTTACATTATTCCAATTAACGGCAATGAAGTAAAACATAAACCCAATTTCCCTTTCGCCTGATATATGATGCCAAATATTATTACTCTGGAGATGGAGATCCAAGTGTTGGATGCTGCTGCCTCCATGTGGTAATCATATCGATCAGGCCTTCGCTGCTCTTCCCCGCATCCTCCATAAGTTTATCCATATCTACGGAGGATGTGATGAAACTGCACCTGGCCCCCTTGACCTCTTCGTCCTGCATCACCTCTCTCTTCAAATTCTCCTCCGACTTCCAAAATTCGTTCACTGTATTTCTCAATGTCCCATCCTCTAGTATTGCATTCCGAAGATAATTTTCCGCATGCAACCTCGAAGCAATACTCTCAATAGCCCTCGCCGTCATCTCAAGCCGCTGCTCCAACATCTGGTTCTCAAGCCCCGACGTCCACCGGCCCGTTCCGGAAAGGAAAATAAAGTATCCCAAAAGTCCATCTATTGCCGCCATTCCGGTTCCACGCATCAAAGATATATCCCAATGAGTCCAGACCACGTCACTAGCGGACCTTGCCATGATGTTAGATTTCGTATCAGACGTCGAAATCCCGACCATGTATAATTCCGTTAGAAACAACCCAACTCCAGCTATTGTCGCTTGAGTACGCCATAAATTCCCATGGACCGAAAAGGCCGAAGACGTCACAAGTCCCAGTACGGCGATGTGAAGTAGATGCGGCAACACTATCTTCGGTAGAGCGTAGAATAGAAAAGAGTTGGAATCGTCGATAGAACACCAATGACACTCTATCAGTGGCTCAGGTCCATACGTTGCGTAGATAAGTCTCCCATCTCTGCTATTCAGCCGGCGGCGCAGCATTTCATCTGCCTCAGTTAGCTCTCGGAGCTTGGAAAGGCGGCTAAAGAGCACATCGGTAGGCGTCTGTATCAGTCGGGAGGAGGTGAGTTCGAAGATGTTTTCGGAATGGAAGTACTTGAATGTAGAGAGTAAAGCGATAACTGCAACTATAAAGAGTATGTTGAGAAGTCGTCTGGAAGCTGGTGGGAGCGGGTGCACTGGCTCTCGAGCCCTTGTGGATAGGTAGAAGGCCCTTCCGCGAGAATAGAGGAACGGACCGAAGAGGAGAAGGAGAGTTTGCATACTAGAGATATTAGAAGGTGAGTACCACGATTTGGGAGAGGTTCATACGTAGACCAGGACACCATGATTGCCAAATAGTGCCGTATTCGGGGCCCTTTGTCGATATTCCTGGCGAGAACAGCTTGTCGAGTATGTAGACACCAAAGCATCAAAGCTGTGAGGCTAAGAATAATAGTGTGCCCTTGTAGACGGTTAGTCAGCAGCATACCTTTGGGTTCTGTACTGGAGCAGAGAGTCCATGCACGAGCTTACAAGAAGGATATACCATCCGCTTACCTACACAGCGAACTTGTTCCCAGCGAAACGGTAAAAAATTCGCTGAAATCTTCGAGTGTGCAGCAAGTTACGCGTCGTGGGAGATAATTAGATCAAGTTCATGTTAACCCATCAAATTTTGGGCGGTAGCAGCACAATCATGAATAGTCACCCATATGCATCCTTGCTTGTTAACTAGTGTGTCGCCTGCTCGGTCGTGCGCGCACACATGTACTAGTACTCTACGCTCACCTTTGCAGTCTATCGTAATGAAGCAAGGCTTATTTCCAACTTCTCACTCCTATTACAAAACCCCATTCTATTCATCTAACCCCAACTTTTTGCTGTGAATTCACCCAATCGACAATACTCAAAATAGAGACCAAACCGCCTGAACTTTATTGAAATCAAAACTTCATGAAACCATGAATAGCAACATCCATTTTCAACATCAATAGCATCCTAGATACAATGCATGTTCTGTTGCACTCGCGCATGCAAAACTTTCGTTAATGATATATATATCTGCAGTTCTTCTCTATTCTATCGTTTGAAACCCAATAGGTTGTGAGCATGCGTTCTGCGTTTCATAAAAAAGTCTCTCCATTTTCGCGCACTTTCGTCTCTCTTCCCTGACACTCCTTCAACATTCTTTTCACCTTTTTTCTTCTCATCAAACGTCTTCTGGAGTTCTCGCCACTCTACAACCTGCAATAATACAAGCTCGAAACCTACCACATCTAAAGGGAAAAAATACCTTCTGGAAGGGATTTTAATATCTATTACTTTGACCAAATCATCGACCGTTTTTTTCACAACTCTCATATCTCACCAAGAAGGTTAAAAAAAAAAAAAAAAAAAAAACACTTATACTACATTCCAGAAGCAAACATGGAACAAAACCGCCGAGGATTCGTAACTCTCAATATATTGCGCCTATTCAGCGTTGCTTCTCTCGTCGTGGTTATCATTGCAGCAATCGTGACCTTTGCGAAGAGCTTTGCGATAACAAGGGTAAGTCCTATTGCCCAAATCTCACCTTGAACATGCCGCTAACTTGGCCCCAGTTCTTCTTCTTTGACGCCATCAACTTTCTCATTTTATCACTTTTTTGCTGTAAGATCTCATGGTTTTACGATATTTCCCGTCACTAAAACCCCAAACAGTGTTACTCATTTGCTCTGAATTATCTTTGTTCAGAGGCTACTTTGAGAGAAATTGGCCTTTGCTTGGACCACATTCTTCGCTTGTTTCTCTTGGTATATTCCAACTTAGTGTTGGTGTCAACCTGCTCGGAAATCTCAACGAGGATGTCGCTTCAAAAGAGAGTCTGGGATACGCGTTTAGTGCCCTGCTGTTGGCTGCTAGTGTCGTTGTTTGTATTGTCGGAACGTGCAATTTTGTCGTTGTAAGTTTGTTCCACCAACAATCCATTCCTCAGACGAGCGTTGACTAGACTTATTGACACACGGTGAAAAAAAAGTCCTTCGTCTACCGGAGTTCCGAGCCTAAGGTCACCGCCCGCATGATTCGTTCAAGGAGATGGCAGTCAGCAAAAGAGGACCAGGCAAAGGGGTTGAAGAAGCTTGAGCTGAGAACCACTTCTCCGGAGATTAGCGGGCCATACAGTACACCCAGTATATCACAGCCGGAACACTCTTACTCGCCGAATGCCTTCCGTCTGAGTTTGCCTAGTATCAGACGATCGATGTCTTCTTCGAGCCGTTACTCGCAGCCTTCAGTTGCGCCCAGTGGACAATATCATAATCCATATGCGTGACTAGAGGAATAATTCGAGAGCTTAAGGAGGTTTACTGATGCTGGATTATACTGTACTAGCTTGGGAATTTTCAATAGGACTGTTTTTTGAGCTGAAAGTAAAACAGTCAAAAAGAAGGAAACATGGAAGCGGCGAAAAAGCAGAGATATGCATGCTGTGCTTATGTGTTTAACAATTCAGGACGCCACAAACGAAGGTGGAGATGGATGTTGGAGTAGCTTTCTTGAACGTGATTGTAATTTATAATTACTCACCTGCATTTGATGCAGCTGTGAGGCCACCAGAATAATGTTCAATCAGTGTCTTTGCTTTTTTTTGCATATTATTTTATTATTATTATTATTATTGTTTTATTATTATTATTATTATTTATTTATTATTTATTTATTTACTTTTTTTATTTATTTATTTCTATTTTATTTCTATTTTATTTCCTTTATTTTATTCATTAGGTTGAACGCCATCTCCTGAAATGCATCTGATATTCAAACTAAAGAACTTATTGTGTTGATTTGTGTATGTATCGAAAAACGGAACGTGAGTGATAGTTTGTGAGGCAGAATCTATGCAAGATGGGTCCAAGCGACGGGTGTTGCCGCGGCTCGGCTCGGCATTATATACTGCAAGTCCCAATCAGCCTCCACCGAAAGGACAGACACCCAACCCACCGCTCTGCAATCTTCGGACAAGCGGAATTTATACTCGTACTCGCACTGATCTCGACGAAAGAAAGCCCTTCACTGAAAGCGCTCTCTATCAGGGCTGCCTTATCACAGAATCTCTCTCCAGTTGGAGTATCCTGAAGATGTCCTTCAGTCCTGGCCGCAACAGTCCGCCGTTTCCTCAGCCGCACCATCAACCTTCTATTACATCCAAAGACTCTTCCCATGGCTCCCTTCCCTCCGCTATCACCACCACTTTGCATGTAGCTACTGCTCCCCTCCTCAGCAAGAATGCGATCTCCGACTTTCCATCTCCCTCACCGCGAAGAACTGATACGTACGGACCACCCTCTCCTATAGTGCCCTCATCAAATACAATGGCAAATGCAGCACAAATGAGGTCGCAACCGCACCATTCGGACATTCAATCAGCTGATACCCACGAAAGGATGTGGGCAGAAATGCAACAGAAGCTGGCAGAAGTTGAACTCTCCACAGCATACGTCTTTGGTACTTCCCATGCGAAAAGCTTGGAGGAACTGAGAGTAGCACAAAGAGGGTTGGCGCAGGCTTGGATGAGGAGCGAAGAGAACGCGTTAGATGGGGAACACGCTGAATTTGGGAAAATGGCATTTGCAGCTGGAGGAGGAATCACCCCGGGGCCTTGTGGAAAGGGTAGTGGGAGCGAACAATCTATCGGAGTGGAAGGCACACAAGTTTGTGGTGCATTAGGACAAGGGGCTGGAAGGGTGGACCAAGAAACCGAGAATGATATACTACTTGCAAGGAAACGACGTCAAGCAAATGATGCTCATTTCAGGCGTGTTGCATTATCCGTTACGGACGTTATACACAAGCTTGAAAGTGTTGCAAAGGCTATGGCAGGAGTAGAGCGAGAAAGCAGAGGTATTTGGGACAGCTCCAATGAGTCCGACAATTCGTCCCTACGGTAATATATCCGTATTTTCTTGCGTTTCCCCTTTCTTTTCTTTTATTTTTCATTTTCTTCTTTTCCCTTTTTTTACCTTTTCCTATCTGTTTTCCTTTTCTTTTTAAGCGTATAGAAAGTTGGGTTGGGTTGCATTTGTATGAGTATTGTACAGGCGCTTCTTTGAAATGATAATTTCGTATGAAAAGAAAAAGGAGAAAATAAGAATCGAGCACCGAGATCAAAAGATAATTGCCAAGCAAACTTTTTCCTGGAGAACATGGAAACATGGAAAACATATAACAGACCTTTCTAATAATGCGAAAGATGAACTGCGAAAGAGTACAGCGTTACTGTCCCTTGCCGCTTTTCATTCACATTACTGATGAAAACAGATTACAAGGCACAATTCTAAATTAACAAAGCGAGGTCCAACAAGGAAGACAAACGAAGACGTGAAAAAATGATTAATTGGGTTTTCCTCTTTTCTGGAACCCTTCCGCCTTTAATACCATAATACAATAAAGGAAATGGGTTTTCTAGGCTTCGAGAGAAACGCCCCCTTCACTCGACTTCCTCAACTCGTTTTGAATCTTTTCCTCGCCGGACTTCGCCTCCGTAGACGTTTTTTCCTTAAAAGACTTCTCGTCCTTCGGGCTTTGAGGGTCTTCTTCGTCCGATGAAGCTTCTGAAACAGCCATGGATCCGCGAGGTGTTGCTCTTCCGCGCATCTTATAGCAGTGTTAGCAACAAGTCACGGAGTATTTGGCTACGTAGTGAATACTGGCATCACTCACCCAAGATCTTACACCACCAATAAGCCCAAGGGAGTAGCCATTTGCGAATTCCATATGCGGGGAATGCGGACGGGAAAGTGGCTCTAGATGGGAAAGATTCGGGTTACCCTTATTATCATGGGGAGGGGACGATATGTTATCTTTGGAGCCTCCGGAGGTGCCAAAAAGATACGGCGAGGCCGATCTAGGTGACGGGGCCCAATAATTCCTGAACTCGTCCCTCAATTCCCTTCCGGTTGTTGACCAATTGTTCTTAATAGTTTCTCTGAGCTCCGCAACGTGTCGTTTCAAGTCGAGTTCGTTCTTCTTGAGCCAGGAAACATTGAGTTCTTGCCGACTTGTGCCCCTCTTCAATTGCCGTACAATATATTTCTCATAATCCCGGACAATCCTGTTCTCTCGGTCAGATTACACGCTCTGTGAGCCTTGCCAAAAGTAAATCCTCACTTGGTGATTATATAGGTAGTTGAAATACCCTCGGTCCTCTGAGTGACCAAAAACTTCCCCGCCTCTTTGCAAGGTCGATAAATATCGTCGCACTCGGCGCTCACGTAGGGTTCATCGTCATGAGCAACGTAGTCAATTTGATGTTTTTCAAGGAAGTCCGGCGTAACGATCCATGGCGCATTTTCAATGACCTCATCAACCCATTTGCAATGGCGAAGTGTCTCCGCTCTTTCTTGGTCCGTAAGAACCGTAAGCCCTTTGCGTTTGTGTGTCTCGGTGTCATTCGGAATTCCTACGAGCAGGTAAACGTTCGGGAATGCCTTCTTAGCTTGTTCAAGCTGTCGCATATGTCTGTTCCGATATTCCATTATTAGTATTTTTTCAGTCATTGTGACATACACGGGAGAGTAAAAATCACCCACCCGAGGTGGAACAAATCGAAAACTCCATCCGCATATACTCTCACTGGTCGGTCTGTAGGCGGAGGATTCATTGAGTACCCTTTGGGGGCCAATGTGCCTCCCTTTTCGGGTGGTGTCATAGGCGGAGGAGCGAGTTTGCCATTGTTGGAACTGGTACTCGATCTCGAGGAACTCGCAGACTTTTTTTTTATTCCTTCCCGCACGCGTTCTTCGATTGTACTGCTCGCCTCGGTCGTCGACGATTGCTCACCCAAGTCTTCATTGGCAGGGCCCTGTGGGTGCCGCTTCGCGCGTTTTGAAGGGTGATTCGGGAGAGCCTCGGCTTGTTTTGCAGCGGGAGCAGCCGAATCGTAGGAGAGCTCAGCGTCGGCCTCCTCGCCAGATGTGACCTGTTGGTTATTCGAGTCCATCTCCGCTGTTAAAGAGGCGACGTTGTGGTGGATGGCGGAATTGGTGTTGAATCTCTTCCTTTTGTGCGCCGGAGCGGAGCTTGAGGAGGAAGAGGAGGGCATATTCAATTAGTGAAATTCTTGCTTTTCTCTTTTCCTCTATTCTCTTTCGCCCAACAGCCACGATTTCGAAGTTTTTTTTTTTTTTTTTTTTTTTTTTCAG
>JABYPW010002004.1:0-12751 GCA_016880775.1 Phymatotrichopsis omnivora | reverse complement strand
AAAAAAAATAAATTACCCCCCCCCCCCCCCCTACCTTTGTATATGGTCAGGCTTCTTTGTACCTTGCTATCTGGGCTTCCCTAAGCAACTTTGATGCCAAGAACCAGGACATCGCACTCAACTAAGAGCATATAACATAGGTTCAGTGGCTCCCATTCTAGGGTTAAACTGCTTCCCCCGCCTTTCTAGGTCCAAGTGTGATATCCTAAGCATACCTAAAGGTACGTGGGTAGACACGGCAACAGGCTGAGGAGTCCGTAGACTAGCCTAAGCCAACCTCAGGTTAAACCGTTGATTACCTTCCTCAGAACTATGATGATGATGATGATGTTTCATTTCTATTCGGTAACTACTCTACTTCTTCTATAGCTACCCGGGCCGTCCGCATGCAGTTAACAACTATGGCGTATCACCCGTTCTCCTCCAACAGAAACGAACAAAAGAAAAGTGTTCATACAAAGAAATAGACACGATGCCGTGTCAGTACAGTGGAAAAAGCGTCACAAATGATCCCGCGAAATAGCCCTCCCGTCCGATATCCCTAGCGAGGCGAACCTTACAACAACTAACTATCGGACTCTTACGAAGAAAAGCAGAAGAAAACAAAGTGGTAAAAGAGAAAGAAAAAGAAATCCTCCTCCAAAGAGCTCGAACCTTTTACGCTAAAGGATAAAATCGAAAGAAAAAGTCTAAGAAAATCATACGCCACCCATCGTGACGGTAACAGCCTCCTCCTTCCGGGCGGCAGCCAGTGCCTTCGCTTGGATGAACGCCGGGCATGAGGGATTCAAAGCGGTGTGCTTTCCTTTGCAGTTAGCACACTTGAGGACCGTGTCATCGCAGAGTCTTCCGATCTTCTTGCATTCGTTATGTCCGCAGGTGTGCTTCGAGGTGTGGTGTGCTTCAGCGCACATGTTGCATCGTGGGGGGTTTCGGCAGCGAGCTTGGTGGTGACCAAACTCCTGGCAGTTGGTGCATCGGGTCGCGGAGTTGAAAGGGATATACTTCTCGACTCGTCTTTTGCGGGTAAGGATCATGAGTCCTTGGAGGATGCGGTTTTCGTTGTCGTCGTCTATGACCATAATGACCAAGGAGGACGCATGCTTTCCTGTCCGATCGCTTTTGCGTAACAACCATCGGGGGGTCTGGGCGAGGGTGATACCTTTATTGAAGTGTTCTATTTCTCGTCGAAACATGTCCGCTTCTGTTAGGGCATCAGTGTGGGAATGTGGGACGTTGTGCACCAGGTACTTCTTCCACCTGTAGTTCTTTCGAACAGAGGCGGTAGGGAAATGTTCCCTGATGGTAGCCTTCCTCAGAACTACCAGGGTACTTACACCTTAAAAGGTTTGCTGCCTTTGCTGACCTTCATTGATACCCAAGTAGACCCCTTAGAGACAAGTCCTAGTTGCCTCCACCACCGTCACACTCATTAGTACCTACTACTACTCAGCGCTTTGATCTAGGGCGATGGGAGAGAGACACCAGTAATGTGTTAACTGGGCCCTCGCTTCTTCACCCAGGGCTTCTTTGTACCTTCATACTACCCCCTATATTCTTAATTCTCAGCTTTTAGTATATCACATTCATAAACATCCTGATAATGCTGCTATAATATTCACAGTCCTCACAACCCTCCCTACAGATCCTGTCCTACCTGAAGCAAGGAACAAAGCTACCTTGCTCAGAAATCTTATCGCTGCATACAAGACCTCCCCCCTCTATAGAGCAATAGATAAAGACCAAACATTTCAAGATAGCTGGGCAAACCTAATAACCTATATTAATGTCAAATAACTTGAAATCTTCACTACAAAACTACCATCCCTTCTTACCTCTATGAATAAGATTCAGGAGGTGGTCACCACCCTCACTGCTAGCCAGCAGTTACTTGAAGCTTACTTCAATAAACTTAAAGCTATCACCACCTGCAATACCACTGCCATAGTCTTGACCAAGGTAGGCCCTACTAAAATCAATCTTGCCCTTTCTGATTTCATCAAAAAGGTACAGTTGGAAATGCCTAAAACTGCAAAAGCAGTGAAAAAGGTCTTATCTTCCCTTACCTCTCCTACTCCTATTATACCACCCATGGCACCCCCTGCTACTGACAATACCTACACCCAGGTAGTGAAGAAAAGCAAAGGCAAAGTTTTGGCTATACTACAACTGACTGCCATAACCCCTCCTACCCTCAAGCATCCCACTAAACAAGAATGGGGGATAATCATAAATCTTGAGGGAGAAGTCCCCAAGTTCAACCCTATCACTGTAAAGGATGCTATTAATTCTGCATTGGTAGAGAAGAAGGCTCCCTTTACCTACCAAATCTCCTCTGTCTGCAAGGCTGGAGCCAACAATATTTTCCTCTATATCATAGAGAATACCACTACCTAGCAAGTACTTGTATATAAGCCTACCATCAAGGAGGCTATCTATAAGTTCTTCCCTACCACCACTGGCTTCTGCTAAAACTTCATCTATAAGAAGTATATTTTGTGCACAATGTACTAACCCCTGTCCTCAACACCTCCAAGTATAAACATATGTCACTTATCTGAAAAAAAATTAAGACATACAACTACATAGTTATCCTTATCCAAATACCCTACTAGCTTGCTTCTAAGGATAAGCTTGTTAGCAAACCTGCCTCCTCAATTATTATTACTATAGTAGTGAACAATAACTATTATCGCATACAACTGGGTTTTACCATTCTCAACAAGAACTGTTGGACTGACCCCTACATTGCCTTCTTAAAGGCTACTCAATAGTCCCACTGCTATCACTTCAGTCATCACCAGCTGAAGTGTACATTTTCCCCCTACTGCTACCTCTGTGCTAGCCCCTATACCATCTTTAAACACTATTGTACCAACACAAAGTGTAAATGCAAAGGATGACAATGTGACCATATGGTACTTAAGTATGCTAATTGCAATGCCACCTACCCCGCTAACAATCCACTCTACCCTGTATACCTAAAAGCTCTAGCTGATTACAATAAGAGAGTGGAGAACCTGTATGCTATGATAGAAGAGGGAATAGAGACTTAGGGCCCCTTGGTATTTTATCTCTTTTATGCTTCTGTTGTTCCCTTAATATAAAGTTTCAGTGAGATTGGCTTTTGTTTTCTCTTTTATCTTTTCTCTTTCCCTTTTCTTTAGTTAGTCTTTCTCACTTATAGCTCAATCCCTACTAGTTATTAGAAGGTTCACCTTGCTGGAGATAGGAATGAGGTTCCCTAGGCTTTCCTTCTATTTCTTGCTTAAGTTTTGCTGCTAGGTTTATATGCTAGGTTACTAGGTTTTCTGCTGGTTGTGTTTCCTTATTTTGGTGTATTCTCTCCCTGTTGCTCTTTACTTCTGACCCTGTTTCTTCTTTAGTTTATTGCATTTAAGCAAGGAGTATTTGGGAACAAAAACTTGTATTTTATGTTATAGACCATCGCAATACTGGCCTTGAGCTAGCTGTCTTTTTACCTCCTTTATAGCTTAGACTATCTGCATAAGGAGGTTATTTTATATGACCCCTTTAGGGTTGTAAAGATAAAATAAAATGAATTCCCCCCTCCTTACCTTTGTGTATGGTATAAAGGAGAAACTTTTGAGGAAAATGCAAGACTGTTGGAAAACTTTTATGAGAATATACTGGGAAGAGAAATGGTATCTCTCAAACTATCAACCTACTTACCTCATTCTATACCACAAATTTCCACTTTGTCATAGGTTTTATAGTGTAAATAAGTTTTCCCTGACTATGCAAGGTTACCTAATTACTGGTTCAGTGCTTGTAAGTGAATACAACTAATGACCTCAATAGCCATATGAAGGGTTACCCTGATGGCACTTAGGGAGATCGCTCCTATGTATGTGGCTATGTCTTTGCAATTAAGTTTGTGTAAACACCCTGCCCATATAATAGTGAACTATGGGAGAACCATATCCTCTCCCCTTATCACTATCAAGAGGGAAAACTGAATTCTAATGCATCAAACTAAAAGGGGAACCACTACCAGAAGTTACTATCTTAGGACAACTAGTAAAACACAAAGATATGGTCAGATATCTAGGCATAATATTCTACACCAACGAAATGCTCATGCAACACTACTAATACAGGATAGCATTTGCTTAGGCTGTACTCAAAAGAATAAGCTGACTATCGACTACAGTAAAGGGCCTTTATCTATGGTAATCAAACTAGTCAAAGTGGTATTGATACTATTCCTATTCTTTAGAGCTAATATGTTCTACCTGTATATGATAACCTAATGAGCTTATTAACATCTAGACTTAATGCTTACAGCTAATATCAAATAGGCCTACAGGATATTCAGAATAGCTAGTACATAAAAAGTGTTCACAGAAGCAAAAGTCATGCCAGTATTCCTTCAGGTTCTAAGGTACTAATACAACTATAGAGCAAGGCTACTTATGATTAACAAAACCTACTATAACTAGAATCTTCTCCCCCTAATCCTAGACAGGAATACTAAATAGCTAAAACTACCAAGGAATCTAATATGGAGGTTCAATAATACTGAATCTTAGTCTATGATGGGAATGCTCTAAATCAACTCATTCCTATAGACTATAATAGAAGACATTGGACACCAAATGTTCTCTAAGTACAAGCTTCCCCCACCTATAAAACCCTAGCCAATAAGTAGAGAAGGCTGGCCAAAAGTTAAACTTTTCAAATCTAAAGAAGATATGCTCAAAACTTTCCATAGGCAATTCTACAGCAATAAAGTAGCTATCTATACTAATGCATCCAAAGTTAGAAAAAATAGCCAGTAGTAATGGCCATAGTCCTATATAAGGAAAACTAGGGAAAAACTAAAGTAACAAAAGTGCTATAATCTTGAATGCAAGTTTTGGATGGAGAAGTAACTGTCAGCCTAACTACTTTTGAAATCCTCATGAACTATAAAATGCTGATCTAAAAGGTTACAATATTCTCTGATTCCCAAGTAGCCATAACTACTATGGTAAACCTATTCCCAGTACCTACCCTGTATATTGCTAAAAAGATCCTTGAACTAAATAAAGCCCTCATAGACTGTAATATTTAAATAACTATTACCTAGTCCCTAGGACACTAAGGTATTAAAGGAAACAAATACACTAATTAACTGGTAAAAGAAGAGTCCAAAAAACTAGAAACCAAGGCATCTAATAAAAGAAAGAAAAAACTAATTACTAGATCAACCATCTAAACTAAAATAAAACAGCGCTTCTAGCTGGAAATCGAAAACTATGCTAGCAAAAAGATCCTAAAAGAAACTGACCTATACTCAGCTATAGACAAATACCCTATAGCTCAAGTATACCAGTTCAGAACCAGTGAAGCCTATGTTGTAAATGTATAGCACTACTACTGCAAACAAAATATATACCTATATAGAGAAACCCAATCCATTGAATACTATCTTCATGAATATAGGACTACCAGTTAACTAAGAGTATTTTACAAGGGAAAGACTATGGAGTACCTACTTTACAAAGATCCTGACCTCTAGATAAGGCTTACTAAATAAGGACTTAGTAAGCTACTCTACCTACCACCAGAACCCCTAATAGTAGTGATAGTTAAAGAGGAGGAATGCTAAGATGGAAACCTTTCTTCAAAAATTGACTAGATATAATAAGAGCAAGTACAAGAAGGATAGCATAGGAGATTATACCTCTTTTTCTTTTTCTATTCCTTTTCCTTTTTTTCTTTTTCTATTCCTTTTCCTTTTTTCTTTAGTATTTTTTCTTTTTTAGGAATATGTATTATCTTTCACCTATAGTTATGTCTTTACTTTTAATTAACTGTAAATGTCCTGCTAGTGGAAAAGGGAGAGATTTAAAATATCAGAATAGTGAAAATAAAATAAGTATATTCTTTTTCTTTTCCTTGTTTCTTCTTCAGGATCAATACTAGCTTTAAGTCTTAAGAATATATTCACTTCTACCTTGTGACTTATCACTTCATCATCTTCTCTCTATTTTAGATATAGGAAAGATCTTGTTCAGTTGAGAAGAATAAGTTGAGATATCTAAGTTCACTCAGTAATACTTATAAGCTTCATGCCTGCAAGACCTTTACCAAGCCTATACATATAAGGAGATATGCACTGTTAATAGTAAGGGCCTATTACAACAAGTATTCATTCAATTTATATTTTTTTCTCCTTTTTTTTTTTTTAATTTAATACAAGATATAGGTCACCTTCAGCTCCCACCTAATTTAATAATCTATAAGAGGTTTAATTGTAAAATAAATATATTCTTATAGAAAGTTAGGGAAAAAAAAAACAAAAATTACTGTAAAAGTTCTCAATATGTTATAAGTTGAAACTCAATAATATAAACTATATATGTATCGACTCTGCAAAGCTAAAGTATCTACTACAAAAATTGACTCTAAAAACTTACCTCTGCTAGAATTCTCAATAGTACAATAGCTGAGCAATTGCATAATAAGAGAATATATGAAGATAAGTCTTAGCCAGCACTAAAGGTTTTTTCTTCTACTTCATCTTTGTAGGTTATAATATTCTGACTGATCTTAGACTACAAAACGCCTGACAACCTAAAACCTGCCTATCAATCCTAAAACTCTATTCTAAGATAAAAGTAAAAATCTGTCCAAATTGCTAAGAAGACAAAAATTGCTATAATTAGTGACAATAAGTCATAGATGTCTTCAGCTAGTAATATAAGCGACAGTGATGAAAATTCACCTTCAGAAACACTAGAACCTGCTGTATACCCACAGCCACCTATTTATATAGCAACTCCTCCTAAATGAAACTTCCAGATTATCCACTACATATGCATATTTGAAGCTAGCAGTTAATTTTGTTCCATTTTCGTATGTAGTATTTTGTCAGTATACGAAACCCCTACCCACCAATTCTCTATGCTCTATACTGTGCAAAAAATTTTCTAGGCTATTAGTTACTTATGCTTTTTTCTCTTTTGATGTTCAAAATTTTTTTCTTTTGTTAGAGCATTATATGTAGTTAGGAAAGGAAAATGTAATTTTTTTTTATTCTTGTACATGCATTGCAAATGGGCTGTACATAGTGTCCTAGGTCATGGTTATGTCCTGTATCACCATGATATACATTACATCATCAATCCAGGTAAGACAATGTATAGTAAATAAAAATAAAGGATAAAAATGTGATAATACCACTTTATTTTGCATGTGTAAGTGCTTCTAGGATGTTTTTATATGAGCAGTTAGTAGAAATTTTGCATATATAGCCTAATACAAGCGTATATCCTCAAAAATGTAATGAAGGAAAGTATAAGCTACAGCTTTACAAATTGCATATACAAGACTTTTCCAGCTAAACCTAATTGCTAAATACATAAAATTCAATACAAATGTTTTACAGCCTAATAGGTTCTCAGTTGCTAGTACTGCACAAATATAAAGGGGCATGAAAATATGGGAATTTTTGGTATTCTAGTTGTAATTGAAGAGAAGTTATATTTACAGAGAATACATCTTAATATTCAGCATTTTCCATCAAAACATTATTCATTTGTGTATCAAGAAGTATTATATATCTGGTATTGGTAATCAGATTGCTTGAACTTGAGATGCAATCGCTCTCCCTCGATCACTATTTGTATGGACGGGTCGTTGTACACTCGATTAGGAGCAGAAACTAGTCACATACATAGGAGCGTCAGGATGTACCTTCATCCGCTGCTTGAACTTGAGATAACCAGCATTGTCTTTTATGGCATTCCGGTTGCTATAGCCAAGAATGCCAAGAAAAGTTGTCGCAGACTTTTGGAATAGCTGTACTAGAGTACATAACCGTGAGTATGACTCGAGTACATGTATATAGTAAGGGCGAAGTTAGCTTTACTTAAATCGGGCAAAAAACTTCTTATAGCAACGATGGTTTACCCGGCCGCCATTATCTCCTCCAACCGCCCGACGTTCGCAGCTCTCCAAATACCTGCTAGTCATGTCGTACCCCTCCTCCTTGGCTCATGGACGACGACCTAGCGCTCCGCTTATCAGCGCTTCGCGCTTCCTTCGAAATCTCGTATTTTCACCTTTCCAATGTACTCCACGGATACAGATAATTAACCGATTGTCAGAACCGTAGCTGAAGCTCCTCTTCCAGTTCCACCTCAAAATCCCATTTCCGAAAAAGAACCCACCAG
Organism: Phymatotrichopsis omnivora; assembly: GCA_016880775.1. NCBI lineage: Eukaryota > Fungi > Ascomycota > Pezizomycetes > Pezizales > Rhizinaceae > Phymatotrichopsis > Phymatotrichopsis omnivora. The sequence goes on along the minus strand of JABYPW010002004.1, from coordinate 4,568 downwards.
CTCCGGGTCGACGGACGATGATCTTGCTGCTCGCTTCAAAAAACTCTCTTCTCAGGTTCCCCCCCCACGACCCGGCAAACATCATTCGAAAAAAATGGGTAAGGAGCTGAACCAAGAGACGGAGGCCTCTCGGGCAACAGTTGACGACCTCATTGCTGCACTTACGACTGAGATTTCCTCAAACCCAATGACTTCGCAGGAAGAGGAGGAAGAAGGCATCTCGACATTTCTAGAACAAGCGGAATTATTGTTGCCGGATGTACCGGATAAGGAATATCCTTGGATGCTGAATGATAGGAGTACTCCAAAAAAAGATAACGAAGTGACTGAGGAGGATATCTTGAGGCGTGTTTACGACGAGATAGAATACGAGAAAGCGCATGGGCTTACCCAGGAGGAGGAAGACGAATTAACTATCGACGAAAAAGATGGAGGAAGGGAGTTCGACACCAGCCTGCTCTCCCGCTTTCAAGCGCTAGAGGTCCCATCCCTCCCCATGACCCCGAAATTTGAACCTTCGGCGGGAAGGACGAAATGGCTAGCGCCGAAGGAACAGAAGCTTGTTGATGAAACCGATACATGGTGTTGTATTTGTAATGAAGACGCGGAGTATCAGTGCTCGGGGTGCGAGAATGATATTTATTGCGCATCATGTCTCTACGAATGTCAGTTCCCTCTTCTCTATTTTCTTTTGTTACTCTTTCTTTGTTTTCCCGAACAGGAAAAAAGGCTGATGGTATCATAGCTCATACGGGCCCTGATGCTGGATATGAAGAACGGCGACATAAGTGGGCAAAGTATACGAAACCGAAGAAGCTTGCTCTTGCGTAATAGCGAGTTACAAGAAGCATGTGGGAAACTAGAAGATGTCTTTTTCGTATCTTTGAATTTGGCTAATTACAATAAATAATAATAATTTTATATCGTTTTTTTTTTTGTTTTTGTTTTGTTTTTTTTTTTAAAAAAAAAAAAAAGGAAAGGAAAGGAAAGGAAAGAAAGAGAAAAGAAAAGAAAAGAAAAGGAAAGAGAAGAAAAATAAAAAAACAAAAAAGGAAAACTCGCAAATCCCGTAGCAAATGGTGCATCAATGCGGCATCATATATGACCGGCTAATGAGCCGTTCTTAGATTCATCGTGTTTACTACTAAAAAAGATCACATTCCGCTACTTTCAGACGCAGCCACCGCCTTTACACTCCATACATTTCTACTTAATTTCAATCAATCACCCAATTCAACTCTAAATTCGCAATCACCGAGTTTTCAAAGGTGTTCTCTTACTTTATAAGTCACTGAAACCTCGGTCTTTAGACTACTACCGGAAGAGGAAGGAGAACCGAAAGGTTTCGGCATACTAATCTCAAAGCCTTCTTCACAGTAACTACTCGGAGCCATATAGCCTATTAGTTGTTGGAAATTATTGCGTCGTCATTGAAGGCATTCCTATTTTTACCAATTACTGGATTTATTTGAAATTCACGTGATTGTTGAAATAAGAGAATGAGAGGATATATCAACCAGATGTTGCAGAAGCGTATCTATCTATAGTGGTAAGATATAACGAGACTTTACAGAAAATGGCCTGCGTTTTCAATCTCACGTTGAGAGTCTGGATTACTGGCTTGGTAGTCAAGCTTTCACTAGGTAGTTCCATTTGTACTATGATTTCTTTGTCTGCTTTATATTCTAGTCTACGTCTTTTCAGTTTCCTGTGCTTATGAAGTATATACGTACTCGCGGATTACTATCGAGTTGACTATCATAGATCGATATGCTTTGACTGACTAGCCTGATTATAATCATGAGTTATCACTCGAATATTATAAAGGTTACAGGGTTTTTTCGATGACTAAGAAAACTGATCCAGCCCCAAAAGCTCCAATCTTGAGCCTCATCCCGCCGTGCCAATGCTTCATTCGACCCCGCGTCGTACAAAGGAACAAACAGCTCTCGAAGAAATTGTTACCTATCTCGTTGACAGCTTCACCAATGACATTTTTAGACGAGCCTAGATGGTAAATATACGTTCTCTGCTTCAATTTTTGCCTTGATTGCTAAATGTGAACGGTCTCGTAGGAAACACCTCAACCGGATCATTTCCCGCCGCGGCCCGTATACCGATGCCGACTACAATCCAGAGGAACAAAAGAGATTTTTGGGGAATTTTAAAATTTTGTGCGCGTCACCTCTGGAAAAACTTTCCCCGTGCTCTATGCTTCTAGAGCTAACAAACTAATCGCCTTGTTAGGGTGATGTATGATAGCTTCGACCACTGCAATCAAGTCCCCCAAGTTGGAAATTGCTTACATTTCCGAGAATATAGCGGTGCAGGAGGTCTCGGTTGCGAAATTCTGAAGAACCTTGCTCTATCTGGATTCCGTGATATCCATGTGATCGATATGGGTGCGTTGTGTCGAACTTTGCTGAATTTTTATCTCTAGCACAACCTTGCTAATACTTCGAATATCTCCTACCCAGACACCATCGATATTTCCAATCTCAACCGTCAATTTCTCTTTCGCCAAGAGGATGTTGGGAAGCCCAAAGCCGACGTAGCGGCAGAGTTCGTAATGAAACGTGTAAAGGACGTCAAGATCACGCCGTTCCACGGCGCAATCCAGGATAAGGGGACCGATTACTATATGCAGTTCAAGCTTGTCATCTGTGGATTGGATTCTGTGGAGGCACGGAGATGGATCAACGCCACGTTGGTCGATATGGTAGATATGAATGATCCAGAGTCCTTGAAGCCGCTTATTGACGGTGGGACTGAAGGTGGGTTTACAACTTTACATTGCAACCACCGAGCTAGTTCTATTAATTTATCAATTTCCTGAGCGGCGATTGATAGTGACGTAGGGTTTAAGGGTCAATCAAGGGTTATCCTTCCCACCATAACCTCGTGCTATGAGTGCTCGCTGGATATGCTTACTCCACCGACCGCCGTACCACTTTGCACGCTTGCTACAATCCCCCGCCAACCTGCCCATTGTATCCAATGGGCCAGCATCCTGGAATGGCCACGTGTATTTGGGGGTAATTGCACTCCCACCTCCGCCTTACCAAGATATTTATGTGTTATTAACTCACCCCCTAGAGAAAAAAATGGACACAGAAGATCCGGAGCACATCACCTGGCTCTATGAACAAGCCCAAGCTCGGGCAAAAGAGTTCAACATCACCGGGGTTACATACACGATGACGCAAGGCGTTGTCAAGAATATCATTCCGGCCATTGCCTCCACGAACGCCGTCATTGCCGCATCGTGCTGCAACGAAGCGCTGAAACTCGCCACCAGTGCGAATCCGTATTTGAACAATTATATGATGTATACCGGCGACGAGGGGGTTTATACTCATACATTTGAACACGAAAAGAAAGAGGGATGTCCTGTTTGTGGAAACCTTGCAACGAATTTCTCTGCGAAGCCGGATTGGACTTTGCAGGAGTTCATCGACAGGTTGCAGGAGACGCCGGAAGTGTTTGTTCTCCCGGAAATCCCTCTTGACATATATAATTTACTAAACATTGTATAGCCAAATCAAACGACCCACTTTATCAACTGAACGCCGGAAGCTATATTTCCAGGGTCCACCGGAGCTCCATGAACAAACTAAACCTAACCTTGAAAAGAAACTTAAGAATCTTATTGATAGTGGCGAAGAGGTACTTTCCCCTCCCCTCACCCTTTCCCGGTTATATTCCGCATCACATGTCTAACATTTGGAACTAAATGTAACAGGTGGCTATTACCGATCCAGGGCTTCCCTTCAGTTTGAGGCTGAATGTAATCTTTGAATAAGAGACCTTTTTTTTTTTTTTTTTTTTGACCATGTTAGACACATATAGAGATAGCTTTGCAGTGAGTGAGAGAATGCTGAGGAGGCGGGGTTGGGGGGTTTCTGTCATATTCTTACACTGGTACCGCGGTTTGTGGCGTTATTATAGCTTTAACTTGGTTCTTTTCATTTAGAACGGGTATAAACTTTTTTTTTTTTTTCCCTGGACTCTCCGGATCGCGCCAGCAATCTCCCGTGTCCAAATATAAAACCTGCCAAGCCTGCCTGGCGGTCGACGAAAATCAGTCCAAAAACCAAAGGAAGCATGTATTAATTAGTACTTCCCGATTAGAAGCGCTATCATCCTCGTCTCTTTCCACCTCACATTCCGATCTACCTTCACCCTTCATATTAGAAAGCATGCAAACATCCATTCTCATTCATAACGGCTCACGTGACTTCAACCCGCATATCCCCCATCGGGCGCTCAAAAACCACGACCCCGACGTCCAAAGTCAAGATTAGGAAGTTTCAAAGGAAAAATAGAATGGGAAGGTTGCATACAGAATCAAAGTGCAAAAATCGCCAGTTAATGATTCACAATTCTTGCACCCCTTAAATTTTATATATAAAAAAAAAAAAAAAAGGTTCCGCATGATCGCAACAAACCCATATCACTAATCAGCGCCATTAGAGTAAGTAAAAAAAAGAAAAAGAAAAAAAGAAAAAAAAACTCAAACCGTTATTATATACGAGGCAAAACCTGCAAATTTGTCGCAAGGTTTTTTG
>JABYPW010002003.1:0-12753 GCA_016880775.1 Phymatotrichopsis omnivora | reverse complement strand
TTATTTTTTTTTGTTTTTTTTTTTTTTTTTTTTTAATTTCCGTATTATTGAGGCTAGATGCGATATTCAGTGCAAGCCAAAGGGGCTTATGGTCTGGCTGCGGAGTAAAGTAAGTGATGAACCGTGATTAGATTAATCCGCTTTTTCCCGAAATGGTTACTAAGCATAGTTATATTCCTACCACTATTGTGTAGGAATGAGGGAGGATACTCACGTGTAAGTAGCTTAGATTGGGGTGATGACGGGAATTCAAGAACAAAAATAAATAAATAAAATAAAAGTAAAAAAATAAAAGTAAAAAAATAAAAAATGAAAAAATGAAAAAATGAAAAAATGAAAAAATGAAAAAAAAAAATTTATGGCATGCTAATCACATTTGCCCCTCCCCCGGGTAGGGCCACGGCCCAGGGTTAGGGTTGGACTACATAGCGTAAAACAATGAATCGCGCGCAGCGAGAATGCATCCGCGGCCGTTTTCCTTTCTCTCCTCCTCCTTCCTCCTCCCCTCTCCCCGACGAAATCGAATCACGCCTTTCACTCCGGAATCGAGATGTATGAGTCTGTAAAGAAGATTTTGAAGCGGCGTCCTCCCCCTTCTCCTCGCTTCTTCCTTCCCTGTAGGCGGAGAATTCTTTTTGGGAAGCTTTCGGAATTGAGAAAAGAAATTTTTGAGTGGAGGTAGCTGTGGAATAACTTTGAAGTATTCTTTTTTTGCTGCTGGGGGCCTGGCTGTTATATACTGAGGTACGTGTGTTCATACCTATGCAGATGACGCTCAGCAATTCAGAGGCTCGTAAGAATGAATGCGTTGATATATTGCATGCGATTTGCTGTATGTCGATGTAATTACATGTACATGTAATTACTACCCTATTCTCTTAAAAAATACATTTATTGTACATGTACTCTGCAGCTACGCCTCGCTATACCGTATCTCCATACACCGAATCCCTAGTTACTCAACTGTAGGGATTTGACAGACGAAGCTAGGGTATTTGCTCGAAAATCGTTTCGCTATATCGTATCCTCCGTTATATAGTACGAAAACTGTCCATTGGAAATCTTGGCTTAAGGTGCGGTTAGCGAGGTGCAGCAGTACTTGGAAGGGTATTGAATGTATCCGCACAGCTCATGCAGTTCCAATGAATTTTCTCCAAAGTGCAATTTTCAAAACTAATTTAAAACAATCAAATAATAAATACATTAGGATTTCGCTGTCCTTGGTAGAGTACATGCACATGTACATACAGTACTTACATGTATAACTATGCACATTATAATTAGAAACGATGCACGTTGCAATGAGATGCATTGACAAGCGATGACCTTCACAATCAAGTTGACTCAGCGTTCGGTACAGACTCCTCTCCAGTCTCTGCGACACCGATTCCTGGATTCATCTCTTGCCATCGACTTTCTCGGGTTCAATCTACCTGTGCGATTCGCGGCACGATCGCCGCGGTAAACTCGGACGAAGTCCACCTTGGCGCCGTGGAAAAGAAACCGGGGTGAAAAAAAAAAAGGGCCAGCAAAACTTTTCTTTTCTTGCACCCCGCGCCGAGCCAATCTCAGTTAGTCAACGACCCCTCCATCCGAGTCCATCCCAACCTCCCCCTTTCAACTTCCTCCATATTGCACAGAATCCACCGAGCCTCTCCCTCTCTCCTTCACTTTTCCTCAGGACCTCGTATTCTGTTTCTCTGCTCTCCTTGCTTTTAGATACCCTGTTATAAGGAATTGCGTCGAAAACATCGTCCACCATGTCTGCCTACGCTCTTTCCCAGTCCCACAAAGACGTGAGTGTCCCACTACTCGTTTGAAGTTTTTCTCCCGAGCGGTGACTCACGCCGAATTTCTGTCGAACAGATGCTCGAGAAGTCTCTCAAGGAGAGTGACCCTGAGGTCGCCGCCATCATGGTATGTTTTCGTCTCAATTGCTCTCAATTGAAGAGATGCTAATGTTTTCACCAGGAACTCGAGATTCAGCGCCAGCGCGAGTCAATCCTTTTGATCGCCTCCGAGAACGTCACTTCCCGTGCTGTTTTCGATGCCCTTGGTTCTCCCATGTCCAACAAGTACTCCGAGGGATACCCCGGAGCTCGTTACTACGGCGGTAACCAGCACATTGACTCGATTGAGTTGTTGTGCCAAGAACGTGCTCTCCAGGCTTTCGGTCTTGACAAGGAGAAGTGGGGAGTCAACGTCCAGTCCTTGTCTGGATCCCCTGCGAACTTGCAGGTTTACCAAGCTATCATGAAGCCTCATGACAGACTTATGGGATTGGACTTGCCCCACGGTGGTCACTTGTCTCACGGATACCAGATCCCAACCAAGAAGTAAATTTTCCGATTGTGTTTTGCAATTGTCATTGGGAACGACGGGGACTAATGAATGTAGGATCTCCGCTGTTTCTACTTACTTCGAGACCATGCCTTACCGCGTCAACGAGGAGACCGGAATCATCGACTATGACATGCTTGAGAAGACCGCTCAACTCTACCGCCCCAAGACCCTTGTCGCCGGTACCTCTGCTTATTGCCGTCTCATTGACTATGCCCGTATGCGCAAGATCGCTGATTCTGTCGGCGCCTACTTGGTGGTCGACATGGCTCACATCTCTGGCTTGATCGCCGCTGGCGTCATCCCCAGTCCCTTTGAGCACGCCGATATCGTTACCACCACCACCCACAAGTCTCTTCGTGGACCTCGTGGAGCTATGATCTTCTACCGCAAGGGAGTTAGAAAGGTCGATGCTAAGGGTAACAAGATTATGTACGACCTGGAGAACCCGATCAACTTCAGGTATGTTTTTGATTTTCTCATCTGTCTAACTTTGCCCTGGGAAACCTCGTTTTGGTGATGAAGCCAATTCGGATGTAAAACACTTTTGTCATTTTCCGAAAGCGCAAAACCGTGTGGAAATTTTCCGTTGCCTTCCTTCTGAAAAACTTGTATTTCAAATATTACTTAGTCGCGTTTCAACTTTAATTTGATTCCCGCTGACGTTCCTCGCCGAAAGTGTTTTCCCCGGTCACCAGGGTGGTCCTCACAACCATACCATTACCGCTCTCTCTGTCGCCTTGAAACAAACTTTCACCCCCGAGTTCAAGGCCTACCAGCAGCTCGTTGTTTCCAACGCCAAGACTCTTGAGAACGAGTTCAAGGCTCTGGGGTACACCCTTGTCTCAGGTGGCACTGACTCCCACATGGTCCTTATGGACCTCCGCGCTAAGGGCCTTGATGGAGCTCGTGTTGAGGCTGTGCTTGAGGCTGCCAACATTGCTTGCAACAAGAATTCTATCCCTGGAGACAAGTCTGCTCTCACACCCTGCGGTATCCGTATCGGTACCCCTGCCATGACCTCCAGAGGATTTGGAAATGAAGAGTTCAAGAGGGTTGCCAAGTACATTGACATCTTGATCAACTTGACCAAGAAGATCCAGAGTGAGCTTCCCAAAGAGTCAAACAGGTTGAAGGACTTTAAGCAGAAGGTTGCTGGGGGTATTCCCGAGTTGGAGGCGATCCGCAAGGAGATCGCTGCCTGGGCTGTCACATTCCCTCTCCCTGTTTAATTTTTTTTTTTTTTTTTTAACTTCAAAAATTCTTTTGTATAAATTTTTTTTTTTTTTCCATGGGTTTTACGTATTGGGACGGTAGAGCTTCAACGCACGGGGTTTGCAAAGGGTTTTTTTTTTTTTATCTCTGGGTTTGCTTGGATTTTATGGCTGGGTCAAAAATGCGGTAATTGAAGGACTAGGAAAAAAAGTGTTTCAACTCACTTATATCATGGGATGTTTCTTGGTGTGGGGGTAGCCGGTGTTTTTTTTTTTTTTTTTTTTTTTTTTTTTTTTTCTTTTTTTTTTTTTTTTTTTTTTTTTTTTTTTTCACATTTCATTTTGGGCTTGTGGAATACAGGTTCAACACTAAGGTATTTTTGTCATTTCTACTTTTTTTTTTGTCATTCCTACTTTTTTCATCGGTACCGGACTGGAGAAAACAACAGATATAGGAATAAAAAGCATTCAACGCTTTTACATTTTCATGTGCAAAGCCTTGTGTTCGAGAAAACGTTTATAATGCTAGTAAAAATCGTGCAGCACTTTAAAATACCAGCGCTAAATTAGTTATACCATCGAGAAAACGTTTATAATGCTAGCAAAAATCGTGCAGCAGTTTAAAATACCAGCGCTAAATTAGTTATACCATCACTATCGTGTGAAACATGTCTCATATGCATCTTTGTATGCGAGACTAGAGCATACATGCAGCGCAACCCCAACGCGTAGTTTTCGCGTCACGAAAACAAAAAAAAAAATAAATAAAAAAAATATAGAAAGTGAATTATAAACAAATTGCCGTGTAAATGAATAGCGTTTTGAGAGATTTGAGTGTATTTTACGTCGTACTTTCTCAATCACACACATACGATCATTCCTCCTTATCTTTGCCACTTCAGCCTCATATATATTTTTTTTAAACTGCTGCACGATTTTTGCTGGCATTATAAACGTTTTCTCGTTTTTCGAAGCGTGTGTGGGGGAATGATGTATGTACTATGTATACTATTGCAGAGTACTGGTGCATGCACACGCATACGTAATCGGATGGCAACTCGTAGGTTGTTTTCGAATTTGCCGAATCATGCGGCTTTTCCAGCACGTAGGTGCAGAGGGACTTGTTTTCGGCTCTCTTGTCGAATTCAGTTTTTTAAAAAGACGATCTGGCCCAGTGTGAACGGCGTTGGGAAATCGCGGTTAGGATGCTTCTTAGTCGAGAAGTTGAGGTACACGCTAGCACTGCCAAGAGGGCGCTCGGAAGTGACCCTCCGCCCCACTATTTTGCATCTGCTTTCAGATAAAACCATCGGTCTTTCACGAGCTCTCACCAATTGAAACACTCTGACATGGTGTTCCCGCTGGAACATTATCTGACCACCCATCACCACTTCGTCCTTTTCCTTATCCTACAAACCTCTAACTAGTTCACATGTAACATGAGCATACGATGAACCGGGAGAGAGAGTGTGTGTGTATAGCAAAAAGCTCATCTGTCGAATGAGCGCTGTCCGTTCTCAAATTGTTTCTCACGATATAAATGAGTAACTTATAGGAAATCAAATAGAGCCGAAGGAGGACTTGTTGTATTTTATTTTATTTTATTTTATTTTATTTTATTTTCTTTTTGTAGTTGCGGTGGTTGGGCTTGGAAATAGTAAAAATTTAACCAAGCTTTTTATTTATTTATATTTTTTTTTCTTTCTGAATACATCCGAACTCGATTAATTCCAAATCTAAAATAGACCAAAAAGTAAATTTTTTTTTAAAAAAAACTAGTAATCTAAACTGAATGTAACTACTATATATACACACCATTCGCTTTTTTTTTTTTTTTTTTTTTTAACAAAATACAATACAAGCGGTTGATTCTCTTGGACTCGTTTTTGGCTCCTCTGAATTCGTTTTTAGCTTCCTTTACTATTCCTCTTAAAGGGCACAGAAGCTATAAAGTCAGAACCCAGAGGATTTCTCTTCATTACCAAATTTATAAGGATCGTGAGCTTGCCTATCCTATTTAACTTTACAGCTCACAATTCCGACTATTACAATGAGAAAAAAGAAAGAGAAAAAAGGTTAGTCGCGGGGGAAAGCGCAATAATTAGTGCATAACTATCTTTTATCGCAACAAAAGGTAACTATTTCTCGAATGTAGTAATATAACTTGGTAGTTGGATCAGGGGTTGACGGGTTTTTTTTGGCTTTGAATGAACTCATATCCAGAATATTAACAAATTACCTGGGTGCGGCAATTTCTGCGGTTTTGACGTATGTGGTGTTTGCTCAAGGAAATTATTCTCGAAAATTAGCTGTAGCCTAAAAATACCTCCAAGGACGGAAGCTACCCTATCACCGGTATTTGAAACAGTCATCTCATATATGGATTTGAGTTCTCACGATCAACGATATTGTTTGACGGTACAACGGCACATGGATACCTGAACTGATATATATGTATTTTCAAAGTTTCAAAAGCATTATCCGCAAAAGCTAAAGTTACAAAAGGCAGGATTAGGCAGGATTTGATGGTCTTCTTTTTTTGCCTCCAACCGAAGCCAGTTCCAAGCACATTACCCTTTGACTCCTGCCAGTGTCAAAGCTAGAGAAATAAAATCATTACGAGAAAAAGATAAAGATGAGTGCAGGATCATCTATCATGGAGATAGGTATGAGAGACGGTGATAATGTGCTTAGAGCGCCTGCTCGAGAATATTCAAAAAAGTTTTTTTTTTTTGTGTGTTTAGGCTTGAAAACCAATGAAATTATGAAGATTGCACTTAATTCAATTATTCTATTATTATGCATAGAATCTGGAAATGAAGCGTGTACTTGAACTTTGTAGTTTTCAACAAGGCACTGCAGATGCAGGACTATATATACGTTATGACAGAGCTGTAGTTGCTGTATGTATGGATGACCTATTAGGAAAAGCGAATAGTGATGACATACTGGATAAAATTGGGAATCACCTTAAAAGGTACTTTGATATAAAAGATCTCGGTATTCCACGGCGATTGCTCGCTACAGAACTGGAATGGATTTCCAGAGGTCTTTGCTTACATCAACAAAGCTATATGCAAAAGATACTGTATCGATTCTACCATGAAAGAAGAATAACATACAAAATGCCAGCAGAAACGTCACTCGTATTGGCTGCACAGAAACAAGGGGAGGCAGAGGCAGATGCAACCAGGTATAGGTCCATTATAGGCAGTCTCCTTTTTGTTGCACTTGGGACATGTCCCAATATTGTATTTTCTATAGTGATGTTAAGTCAGTATGCATCGAATCTAGCAAGGCGATATCTAAAAGCAGTGGAGAGAATCTTAGGATATCTAGCAAAGGCTGAACAGCTGGGCATTACCTACCTATGGAAAGAAAAACCAAATATTATAATTCATACTAACAAATCCCTTGGAAATGATCAAGATACAAGGCATTTATAGTCAAGGTATATTAGATACTTTGGTAGAGCTGTAGTCACATGGAAAGCCTTGAAATAGAGAATAGTGGTAGTGAGCTCAACAGAAGTGGAATATGTAGCAGGTGTAGAAGCAGCATGACAGGCAGTATAGATGAGCAAGTTACTATAGGATCTTAGTTAGATAAGTATTCTAGTCATTATGACTGACAATCAACTAGTCATATTTCTTGCAAAGAATCCAGGTTTTCCAAGTATATAAGTATGAGGCATCATTATCTATAGGAATGGTATAAGGAAGGGGAGATCACTATTGGAAAAAGTTCTAGTAAAGATAATACTGCTATTATAATGACTAAACTAATAGGTATAGAAATTTTCTAGAAGTATATAGAGGAAGTAACTAGTGGAAATGTTAAGTAGGAAAGGGGTGTTGAAGAGCACTAGTCAAGGGGGAGTGTTGTAAGAATGACTACATACTTATGATAGGGTTAAGGGTATAAGTAGATAAGTGATCCGAGGGAGGGGGGGAAATCATATTTATATTTTTAATTTAGTACAAGACTGGGGAAGGAATAAGCGAGGTGCAGCCTACGCGGCTATGCTCTAAAACCACCCAAAGAAAAAGGAAAAGAAGAGAGAAAAGGAAAATGACTTTGCAAAGGGGGCGCCTCCACAGGCTCACCACCATAAATAAACACTCCACTCAACCCTCGGTCAGCTGGCGCTAGCCTCCGTCCTCACCTGCGGCGAGCTCGCGATCAACCAAAATTTTGGTGCCGAGCCCGCTGATTTTTAGGAAGGTCTGGAGCCTTTTTACGTGTTTTTGTGAGTAGACTATTTCGAAATAGTCTTTTGGGTTTAGTTTTTCAAAACACACTTTTCTTGCATCCGAATAAAGGGGGCAAGTGAAGAGGTAATAAGGGAAGTCTACCCGGGCGTGTGAACCACACGGACACAGGAGGACCTCGCGGAAAATTCGCGAGGCCGGGAGTGAGTTGAACCTGGTCCTAAGCTTCGCTAAGCGAACTCCAAGGGAGTGTGGGAGTGTGAAGACCGGGTCTAGTTTTTTATCATAAGGAGGGGCTTCATACCGAGTCAACCTGTGGGCCGGGGGGGTGTTGAGGGCCTTCTTTAGTTTTTCTTTGCTCATGCGCCTGAGCGACAAGAGAGCAACAGGGTTGAGGTGGGATGAGCCTTTTGCACCAAGGTTGGCGAGCTCATCCGCTTTTTCATTTCCCACGATATTTTTGTGGCCAGGGGACCACGCGAACTGTACCGTGACGTTTATGTTTCGCAGCTCATTTACTACGCTGGCTATGGAGCGACTCCAGGACCTGGACTGTCCCCCTGGGGGACTAGTGACCATGGTCAGGGCCGCTTGGTTATCCATGCAGCACAGAGCCTGAACCCGGGATGCGCCGCACGAGAGGGCTTCGAGGAGAAGGAGTCTAAGTCCTTCCAGGATGCCCCATAGTTCTGCATGGAAGACCTCGATGGCATCACCGAGTCCTCCGGAGGTTTGCGCCATGGTGACTTCTTGCCGGTAGCTGGACTTGGTGTAAATGACAGCACCAAAGCCACACTTCTTGTCTTCCTGCATCGAGCCGTCCGAGAAGACTATGAAGTCATCCGAGTCAAGGCTATGCAGGCGTTGGTAGAAAAGGAGGAGTCCTCCATCCACTATTCTTTCGGAACCAGTGTCGGAGAACTCCGCGGGTATGATGAGGTCCTCCTCCTTGTGCGGAAGCAGGAGAGGGGGGGACGGGTTTGTGGGGGGATCACTATCTCAGCCTGGGAGAGGGGTTTTTCCTGCCAAGAAAGGACCGAACTCCTGAAACAGTTTGTTTAGAGGCGATTCATTCCATGCTCTGGTCGCCTTTTTTCATGGAGTACGCCAACAGACAAGGCCGACCCCTCTGTTGTCAGGGTCCAGCTTTGGGCGGATGGCATGTATTGGGTGGCGGGAGTCTGTGAAGAGCAGATAACCGATGGCGAGGCGTCGCTTGTGAGCAAGCCACTCCTCAACCGGAGGTAGATTCACCTCGTACCTGGAGGTAGAGAGCGGGGCTCCTTTCCAGATGCCTAGGATGTCGTTTAACAGGCGCTTGAAAAGTTTCTGTAGGGGGGAGGCTAGGGCCGAAGCGGCGTCTCGAGGGACACATTCTAAGCTGAAACCTGCTATGGGGAGAGCCACTGCACTGGCAAAAGTGCGGCAGTGAGCGAGCGGGAGGTTCTGGACAAGACGCTTGTGCTTGTTCCAATAGTGGTGAGCCAGCCCGCATCGCTTGCGTATATGGGGTCTGAAATCCAGGAACCTTGAGACCTGGATTCTGAGCTAGCGGATGCAGTCGGAGGATTCGATTTCCATCAAATCGACTTGTATGCGGAGTCTGTCGGCATCTTTCTTGATGCCAGCGTGGGATTTTGCAAAGAGGAGGAGCTCCGACTTTGCAGGGGCGAATGGCATAGCTGCCGCCCAGCCTTCTATCTGCGCCAGGCGCACCACTTCTTCACAGCGAGCTTTAAGAAGGGGTAGGGTTTTTGCACATACCAGGATGGCTAGGTCGTCAACATAGGCCAGGCAAAAGTTTCCACGATTGCCAGGTTTCCCTTAAAGACGGCTTTTGTTCAGGGCTTTCACTACTCCCGATAGGGAAATATTGAAAAGGAGGGGGGAGATCGGGCTGCCTTGGGGAGACCCGCAAGTAAGATCCTAGAAGTTGGTTTCAGTGGCAACCGAGTCAATGACCCTAGCCATGCGCAGGTTAAGGAAGGAGCTAACCCACGCGTGGGTTGTGCCAGAAATGTTAGACATTTCCAGCTTGGAATCGAGTTTTTCTGCATCAATGTTGTTAAAGCCTCCATCGACATCCAGAAAAATCGCCGCAGTTTTCATACCGGTGCAGACGTAATCCGACACTTTTTCTATAAGGTGCAGAACAGCATCGGTCGACGAACGCCGAGGAAGTGAGCCGAACTGCAGGGGGTATAAGACGTCGTTGGCGACGCACTCGGAGAAGAGTCGTTCCCTCATGACAGCTTCAATGATCTTGGAGACCATGTTGAGCAAGGCAATTGGGCGATGAGCTTTGGGGACCGAGTAGTCAGGTTTACCCGGTTTGGGGATAATGACCAGGTTGGCAAAGTGGAGGCACTTGGGATGGTACCCCCACTTGACCACTAGAGACAGTGTGCACACCAGGGCCTCTGGGCAGATAGAGAAAATTCTCTTCCATACATTGTTGGGGACACCATCGGGGCCCAGGGCATTCCAAGCCGTGGCGCGGCGGACCACGCTACGGACTTCAGACATGCTCAGCCGGGTACCCCTTGGGCCGAGGGTGGAAGGCTCGGGTCGTTGACGGCACCGAGGGAAGAAAGCCGAGGTGAGATTCCTGGCGCTTTCGTCAAAGTTTTGGGCTCCCCCTACCATGGGTAGGGTAGAGGGTGGTTTACGGGTGGCCTTTTTGTGGACATCCCAGGGCTTAGTCTCTGGGTCGTTGATAAAATCGATCCAGGACTGAGCACTTTTTTGTTGAACCTTATGAAAGTAGCGGGCTCTGGCAGCCGCGCCCTCCTTGCAGGATTCCAGGCTGTTTGCTTCCCGGGCCATGGTCCGGACGACTTTCCTTTCTTAGCTCAGCTCCTCATCCCACCAGGGTTTGGAGTGAGCTGAAACCGTCTTTAATGGGGTATGCCTATGGACAACGTCCAGAATTGACTTTATTCCAAGGGATACATGTTGTTCTATGTCCTCAGTAGAGGACGGTTCTAAGCTGGCCACAGGTGCCAGCTTCAGGAGGTCTACCGCTGCCGCCTCCCAGTCTGTTTTTCTCCAGTCATACTGGACTTGCAGCGGGTTTGATACTTTTGTCCCTGGGTCAAGGGCAATGGCCAGCAGGTGGTGATCAGCCGCTACTACCCAGGGGTGTAGGTCTTTCCATGAACAGACCCACGAGGAGGCCGCCGGGTTAGTCCAGGACAGGTCAATGACTGCCCCAGAATCACGTGTGGGGGAATCGAACTTGTTAAGGAGGGCCATCTGGTTGGCTTCTAGAGCCGTTGCCAAGGGTTCCGATAACTGAAGATACCTTTCTTTAGTGAAGGAAGCCAGTTCGTTAGAACTTAGGTCTTCCCATGAATGATGGCAGAGGTTTAAGTCACCACACATGAACATGGGCTCCCCTTTAGCACTCGAGGTTAGGGAGTGGTACCACAGGCCTAAAGACCTCGCACCGATAGGGTCAAAGACCTCTAGGTGTCCATTGTACAGATTTTGGATTTGGAGCACAGATTTTCTGTGAGTGATTTGGATTGCTACATGGTCGCGGCTAATTGACTGGAGCAGGGAGGTTTTTTGGAAGGATGACTTCCTTACATAGATGACCACGCGAGGCAGCTCTGTTTTTGGGGCAAAGCTGGCAAACGCGGGGTGGGAGATGGGTTCCCCATTCAAGAGAAAGGGTTCTTGGATACACAAGATATTCGCTCCGTACTTTACACTAGCTAGCATGACAGATTGGAAGGCAGAATAACTTTTATTTATATTGACATGAAAAACTCTAAAATCTAACTTCCTCCCCCGCTGCTTGTTTCCCCAAGGCGCTAGGTCACGGCGAGATGGAGAATTAGCTGGAGAGAACTGAAGGATGGTTTTTGGTTTAGGTAGATTAGGGGAGGAAGGCTTACTTCTCAAAGGCCTTTTCCCCTTTTTTGGTTGGATTCGGCAGTCACCTGCCAGAGTAGGACTATTAGAAAGGGGCCCACTTGCGCCTCCGGCCGTCGGAGTACCAACTCCCAATGAAGGGGGGACTACTGACTCCGCACTGCCCAGCATATGAGACTTACACATTGGCTGAATGGTTTCTTGATTTGCTTCGCCCACGTAGGCGGATGTCTTGATCGTTGCAGATTTTCATGGCGACCGGGCATGAAAGGTCCGAGGATTAGTGGTTACTGACATAGTTTACGCACCGGAGTTTGACGTGTTGGCACGGCTGAGACACCGTGCAGATGCCTGAGGAGCACGTGTGTTCCTTGGTCTCGTGGGGGCCCGTACAGTGGTTGCAGCAGGGATCGTTTTTGCAGAGGACAGCACGGTGGCCATATTCCTAGCACCGAAGGCACCTGTGGACTTCTGACCTCGATACTGCCTTAACTATTTTAACCAAGGCCCCAAAGAGCCTCAACTTTTTGATGCAAAGGAGGTCGGGAACATCTTCCAGGCTGACGCTGATGATAGCTGAGAAGGCCGATTTGTCTTGGAGGGAGTCTTCCGATGTTAGCAGCTTTGCACCTCGGCATAACTTACCCGTGGAGATTTGGAACTGGAGCGGGAGCCGATCCAGCAGGTCATTTGCCGAGGCAAAGACGGAATTTGGTAGGCTATGTAGTACGAGATCACTCGTTGCCAGCCTAAATTCGATGGAGGGACAGGACACTCCTGCCCGAGCAGGGAACCGTTTGTTGATGATAGAGGCTATGTGTTCCTGGTGGGGGACCAGGGTCTCGGCTGTGAGCTGTGGGTATAAGAGGAAGACGATCATTCCTTTTTGGTTGATGGATGCGGAGAGCTTGGCCTTTTCCCCAAATTCAAGTTTGGCCAATTCCTCCATAAGGTCAGCAGCGGCAAGGACAGCAGAGGCCTTTTCCGCTTTGGTGGGGGGGGCTTCCGGGATCCGTGGGACCAGGATCTGCCTGGTGTCTTTGGGTAAACCATTTTCTCTTACAGCGGTGGCTGCAGAGCGGGGTGGTTCAACCTTGGGGGGGGGGGCA
>JABYPW010002002.1:0-12753 GCA_016880775.1 Phymatotrichopsis omnivora | reverse complement strand
GGCCGTATGAAGGGTTACCCTGACGGCGCTTAGCGATGTATCGCTCCCTCTCTACTTAGGCCATTCTATTGAGTTAGCAAATAGTGCCGTCCGGTAGATGAGTGTGACCGATGGAAAAGAGTATCGACACTCCTTTATCACGCTGTATGAAGGGTTACCCTGACAGCGCTTAGCGAGATCGCTCCTGTGTTACGCGACTATGTCATATGCTCTTAATTGAGTGCGACGCCCCGTCCGTACATCAGTGATCTGAGGGAGGACAAGATAAGACGCTCCTTTATCACCATGGAGACTATTACCGCCGCCGCCGTCCTTTCCTACTGTTCCGTCATCACCAAAGTTGTTGGCGAGTTTGCGGAAGTCAAAGGAATCAACCGCAACCACACATGGAAAAAGTATATTGTCCATGCCGTCCCCACTGCCACTGACCTCAACACCGTAGGACAAATGTCTCGACTCCGTCAAGAGATCGAAAGCTACAACTCCGGTGTCACTCTCGCGATGACCCCGCGCTGGCTGACATCCAGCGCAAAAATCAACAAACAGAATCACGGCTCCCTGGTGATCACTGTTATCGACAACAACAACGAGGCCCATATCCTTAAGGGTCTCACCATCCTCAACAAAACCCGTCGCACCGTTAAGTACATCCCCTTCGGCGCCGACACCCAATGCTCCCGATGCTCAAAGTTCGGACACCCTGTCCAGAACTGTCAGTCACCTCCCTGCTGCCGACTTTGCGCCGGCCCCCACACCATCTCCGAACATACCTGCGGTGTTGCCGATTGCAAGCAGCCGAAGGGCTTCGCCTGCGAGAACACTGTTCTCCGATGCGCGAACTGCGCCGGCCCCCACAAAGCGAACGATCCAATCTGTATGACGCTAATTCAGGCCAAACTTGCCGAGTCTAACAGGAAGGACAAGTCTACCACTATGGGAGGAGTTTAGTTTCTTCTTTCCTACCTTGCTTTCTTTCTTTTTCGCAGTGTAACTAGTGTTTTTCTGTTTTGGTAAAGTGCGGAGGAGTTTGCGCATTTCTCTTTCTCTCTTCTCTTTTATTTTTCACTCGGTCGCGTAATCTGCGTAGGGGGTTTTTTCTTTCGTTGCTTTAAGGTTCGCCTAGCGATTGTTTTTCCCTGGTCAGCTTTTGTACGTAGTTGTCTGCGTTTTTCTTTTTAGGCACGAGTAGGCGGAGGATTTCCTTTCGGTCAGTTAAGAGGAGGAACTTTCCGTAGCCAGGCCATCCTATTTAGTTAGCGTAAAAGCCATCCCACTGCGGGAAGAGTGTATTTAGTTTATTAATGGGAAAAGAGTATTGACGCTCCTTTATCAAACTAAAAATAGGAATAGAGTTTCGACGCTCCTTTATCCTGGAGGAAAGTGTATTTATATAGTTAGTTAGCTAGTTGTCTAAAAATGGGAATAGAGTTTCGACGCTCCTTTATCCTATAATGGGAAAAACATATAAGACGGTCCTTTATCCAGGCTCCTTCGCACCTTTAAACTACCCCCTACATTATTAGTTCTCAGCTATTAGTATTATCGCGCATCGACAAACATCGTGACAATGTCGCAAAGTTCAAAGAAACCCTAAACCCCTGCCCTTAATCCCCTCCTCAAGAGGCAAGGGATGAAGCCGCCACTATGAAAGCAATGTTCTCCTCATTAGAGGCGTCAGGCATCTCCCCCACTGTGAAAAACGATCCTGGAATGGGCGACGTTATCTCAATGCATACTGCACCCCTTATCGGCGACTTATATATGAGATACCATGACCTCCAGTTCTACACCCAAACCCTTCCATCCCTCCTGGCCTCTATAAACAAAATCCTGGAAACAGTCACCACTATCACTACTGGCCAACAGTCCCTCGAAGCCCGCTTCAATGAAATTGAGGCCATCACCACCTGCAATGCAGCTGCTGCAGCCCCTGCCAAAGCAGGTCCCACTGAAATCAACATGGCTCTCTCTGATTCTATTAAAAAACTACGGTCAGAAGCGTCCAGGACTGCTAAAGTGGTGAAGAAGATCTCTTCCTCCCTCTCCACCCCCCCTGCTCCTACACTGCCACCAGTTGCACTGCCTGCTACTACTGACAACACCTGGGCCCAGGTGCTGAAGAAAAACAAAGGCAAAGCCTCGGCTCCACCTACCCCGACTGCTACTATCCCGCCCACTCCTAAGTATCCAACAAAGCGCGAGCGCGAAATATACGTTAATCTCGAGGGAGAAGTCCCCAAGTTCAACCCCATCGCTGTCAGGGATGCCGTCAACGCCACCTTAGTGGAAAAGAAGGCCCCCTCAGCCTACCAAGTCCGCTCTCTCCATAAGGCTAGGGCAAACAATGTCTTTCTCTCTATCATGGAGAATACCACCGCTCAACAAGTACTCGTGTAAAAGCCGACCATTGAAGAAGCCATTCGCAAGTTCTTCCCGACCACCACCAGACTCCGCCGGAACATCTTACACAAGAAGTACATAGTGCACAATGTGCTGACCCCCGTCCTCAACACCTCCGAGGTTGAACACATGTCCCTTATCCGAAAGGAGATTGAGATGTTTAACCAAGGTGTTATCCTCGCTCAAACCCCATGCTGGCTCACTTCCAAGAAGAAGCTCGTCGGCAAACCTGCTTCTTCCATTGTCATCACAGTTGTTGTGAACAATAACCATTACCACATTTCCTAAGGTCTTACGATACTCAACAAGAACTGCAGGACTGACCCCTACATTGCCTTCTCGAAGGCCACCCAATGCTCCCACTGTTGTGACTTCGGACATCATCAACTGAAGTACACCTATTCCCCCCGCTGCCAGCTGTGCACTGGACCCCACGCCATTTTTGAACACTTCTGTGGCAACACAGAATGTAAACGCCGAGGATGACAATGCGATCACACGGTACTTAAATGTGCTAACTGCGATGCCGCCCACCCTGCCAATGATCCCCTCTGCCCAGTTTACTTGCAAGCCTTGGCTGATAGTAATAAGAGAGTGGAGAACCTGCATGCTGTGATGGAAGAGGGAATGGAGACTTAGGGCCCCTCGGTATTTCATCTCCTTTTGTCGCTTTTGTTGTTCCATTTGTGTAAGTGTTTTGTGACTTTTGCTTTGGTTGTTTCCTTCGTCTTTTCTCTTTCCTTTTTCTTTGGTTAGTGTTCCTCGCTTTTACCTCGATCCCTTCCAGTTGTTGTAAGGTTCACCTCACCGGAGATGGGAAAGGGGTTCCCCAGGCTTTTCTTTTTCATTGTCGCTTAAAGTTCTTCTGCTGGTTTGACATACTGGGTGGTCGCTTTTGTGGCGGTCGTATTTTCTTTTATGAGTTTCACTTTCCCCCGCCGCTCTTTCCCTTCTGCCCCATCTCTTCTTTAGTTTATTGTGTGTAAGCGAGGAAGATTCTGGAATAAACCTATATTATATCTTGTAAACAGTAGACTGCGCTACTGACCTTAAGTCGGCTGTCTTCTACCTCCGTCATAGCTTAACATAGCTGCAAGTGGAGGTTCTTTAGACGACCCCTAGCAGGGTCATAAAGATAAAATAAAAGTAAATTCCCCCCCCCCCTAGATGCTCCTTTATCTGCCATCATCGAGGCAGGCCTCAACACACCACAAATTAAAATCCAACGCTACCAGAAAAACTACGGAGCCAGAATACTTGCCTTGGGAAAGGAGCACCCTATCCATAGCAGAATACCACACCTATCGGACAGACTAAACAAAGAACCCAGGCTACCTAGGACGCTAACCTGGAGCTGCAAAACATTCTCCAGCACATGGTTGATGACAAGAATGCTACAGATAGACACAATGCTCTGGAACATCAAAGAAGAACTCGGAGAAAGACCCTTCACCTACAACAAGCTCGCCCTACCCACAAGCGCCTGGCCCATAAGCACACAAGGAAAACCGAAGCTAGTGAAGTTCAAAGAAAAGAAAGAATAGCTTGAAACCTTCCCAAGAACCTTCGAAGATGACCACCTAGTAATCTTCATAGACGCCTCCCAGGTAGGAGACAACAACCAAGTCAGAATAGGGATAGTCAGATTCCTCGGACACAAGGAAATCCTGAGGATCAGCAAAGGCCAGGGACACGGACTTCAAGTCTTCGACAGAGAACTGGAAGCAATAAGAATAGCCTTCAAAGTGATGGCAAAACTCAAAACAAGATACCAGAACATCACCAAGGTCACCGTCCTAAGCGACTCCCAAGCAGCTTTGAAAGCGGTACAAAAGCCCTACCCCTCAAACACCCAACACGTCGCGAAAGAAATTTTCCAAAAGAACACCGACCTAGCGAACCTAGGAGTCGCAGCTAACATAGACTAGGTCCCAGCACACCAAGGCATCAAAGGAAATGAGGAAGCTGACCAGGAAGCAAAAAAGGCCTCGCAAGCGCAAGTTACGAGAACCCAAAGACACAAAAAAGTCATAGCCAGGACCACGATCAAATGAAGAATCCGAACAATGCTCAAGTCCAAAATGGCCCGGCTCACTGGCAAAAAAGAACCATACATAGACAAATACGATCACCTTCCAAGGTTCGCAGTGACAAGAGCCTACCAATTCTGAATGGGTCATGCGTACATCCCTAACTTCAAACCATTGGACAGAGAACATAACATATGTCTATGCAGAGCCCCCTAATCGGTCGAGTATTTCCTCCTTGAATGTGAGTCGGAACACGGGCCCAAGAAAAACGTCCTGCCCCAGACAGACCTCAAATCCCTCCTCTACGAAAACCTGAACAAATGGAAAAAATTAGTCGACAAAGGCCTCAGAAGACCACCAAACAAACAAGGACCGCAGGAGCCCCCACAAGTTGTCATCAAGAAGAGAGAGTAGAAGGTAAGGAAAAATAGGAGGAACCTCGTTTTGCCTTTTTACCTTAGTTAGTTAGAAATTTTACGGTGTGAGGATGGGAAGGCGGAGGATTTCCTATGTTTAAAGCCATATCACTCATTTTATTTCCTTTTCTCTAGTTAGTCCATCCTATTAAGTTAGTGAAAAAGACGCCCCGCTGGAGGAAAGTGTATATAGATAGTTAGATATCTAAAAATGGGAATAGAGTTTCGACGCTCCTTTATCCCTAGCGCACGGGAAAACAAACTGGCAGATAGCCACCGATAGTGCACAGACCACCAGTGACTATGAAGTCATAGCTCTCACGCTCAGCTCCAAATAGACCACATACGAAAAAATAGTCAGATACGACTTCAAAAAAGCGGACTAGGAGAAGATAGAAGAGAACACCAAAGATTGGCACCCCCGACAATACCAACCTGAAACCCTAGATAAATGGACAAAGGAAGCAATTCAAAGCCTCCTGAGCACAGTCTAAGAAAACAAGGCCCTACCGACCATCACCATCCTCCTAAAATCCTAGCCCTGGTGGACAAAAGAACTAAGCAAAATGAAAAAAGAACTGGGCAAACTCAGAAGAAAGGGAACAAAGAAATAAATCCAAGATGCAAAGAGGGACTTCAGGCACAAAGTATACGACACCAAGCGCTCCCCGGAAGATCTGTACCCGATGCAATAAATGCTATAAAACATGACAGTAGATGGGAACAAAACCAAGGAAACAAGACCACCATGCTGTTCATGGACATAGAAAAAGGATTCGACAGGGTCAACAAGAAAAAGCTAATAATGATCCTACGAGACGGAAAAACCCCAGAATACATAGTCCAATGGACATGGTCCTTCTTGAGCCACAGGAGCCTCTCTTTCTCAGACAAAGGAACAAAGTCGGATCCAAAAGACATCAACCTAGGAGTCCCCCAGTGATCCCCCATTTCCCTACTACTCTTCAACATATATATGGCAGAACTCACAAGAGACAGCGGGGCAAATATAAAGGTTTTCATGTACGTAGATGACATATGTCTCCTTTGTTCAAGTGATAGCTACAGGGAAAACCGCAGGATACTGGAAGAATTCATGAACATAAGACTGAAAGGTAAACTGGAAAACCTTCTACTCTCTCTTTCTCTGGGAAAACAGAACTACAGCACATTAGAGCTGAACCAGAAAATCACATTCCGGTCACAATAATAGGAGAACAGATCGACCATAAGGACACTATCTGGTACCTAGGAGTATGCTCCACAGAGGAGAAAAATATACTCAACACTACCAACACAGATCAGGACAAGTGCAAGCAAGCCTCTTCAACATCAGCAGACTGGCTATAGGAGCCACCGGACTAAGCGTACACACGGCAAAGAAACTGGTCCGAGCAGTAGTATACCCGTCACTATACTACAGTGCCGACACGTTCCACCCCAACCTCGTAACAGACAAAGCGATCAAAACACTTGAAAAAGGATCCAGCCAAGCAGCAAAGTGGGCCTGCAGAATGTTCAGAACAGCCAACAACAAAAAAGCAATCCTAGAGGCAGGCTTAAACACCCCCGAAATCGAAATCTAAAGGTACCAGAAAAACTATGGAGCAAGAATCCTGGCACTTGGAAAAGAGTACCCAATCTACAGCAGGATCCTACACATATTGGACAGACCAAACAGAAACCCCAGACCCCCCAGAACACTAACATGGAGCTGCAAGACCTTCTCTACTACCTGGTCGATGACAAGAATGCCATAGATAGATGCGCTTCTCTGGACGATAAAAGACGAACTCAGAGAAAGACCATTCACCTACAACAAACTTACCCCCCCCACAAGCGCCTGGCCCATAAACACACAAGGGAAACCAAGCTAGCAAAATTCAAAGAAAAGAAACAACAGCTCAAAACCTTCCCAAGGATATTCGAAGACAATCACCTCGCAATTTCCACAGACACCTCGCAAGTAGGAAGCAAGAACCAAGTAGGAATAGGCCTGATCACATACATAGGACAAAAAGAAATCCTCCAGATCACCAAAGGACAAGGACACAGACTCCAGGTATTCGACGGAGAACTAGAAGCAATAAGACTCACCTTCGAAATGACAGTCAACCTCAAAAAAAAAACACCAAAACGTCAAAAGGCTCATAATCTACAGCGACTCCTAAGCAGCATTAAAAGTAGCCCAGAACCCCTACCCCTCGAACACCCAACACATCGCGAAAGAAATATTCCAGAAAAACAATGACCTCACAGAGCTAGGTGTCGCAGCAAACATGGACTGGGTGCCAACTCACCAAGGAGTCAAAGCCAACGAGGAAGCTGACCAAGAAGCGAAAAAAGCCTCGACAGCGCTAGCAACAAAAATACAAAGGCACAAAAAAGTCATCTCCAGGAGCACGATCAAATAAAGAATATGAGAATCCCTTAAAGAAAAGATGTTACAGCTTACTGGAAAGAAAGAACCATATGTGGACAAGTACAACTATCTCCCCTGCTTTGCACTGACCAGAGCCTATCAGTTTAGAACAGGGCACGCCTACATACCTGTTACAGATAAGCTGTACCAAGTGGTCTGCCTAGGTACCAGAACATGTGTAAGTCAATCGCTAGGTATGTTAAAACCCATGATCATCTCTTGAGCTATGGAACCATGTGATGAGTGTTGTTGCCATGGAGCTTTGACTAAGCGAAGTGAGGCATTGACAACATGATGTGCATGGGATCAGACATACGCGATCGATGACGGGACTAGTCACCCTGATCTCATCGTGATATGCTGATCGGTCACATCGTTAGGGGACAGGACTAGAGGAGTTTTCTCTGGAAAGTCCTGAATGATCAGGCCAAAACTCTTCTATCGATTCTCCGATCGTAAAACTGATCTCCTTCTAGGGAATTATGAAAGAGCGAGGGAATCGGGATGGAATGTTTCTTTGGGTTTCGTTTCATTTGTAAAAGTTCTCTGTTTGCACTCAGTCAGAATTGGGTATTTAAGAGGGAGCGGACGAGCGATGTCTTTTATTTCTTCTTCTTCTCTCTCTAGCCATCAGAAGAAATCTTGTACCATCTTTAAGCCTTAAGAATATATTTTGCTATCATCTTGTGAAAACTATTGTTCTCTTCCGACTCGACGATAAAGGTGAAAACACAAGCAGTTCCAGCTTGCCAGTTAAGATATCTGAGTCTACTCAGTAATACCCTCTTGTGAAGCTTCTTGTGTTGATACCTGCGTCTACATCCTCAATGAGTCTCCCGTCACACTATATTCTTAACGAGATAGCTTCTCAAGATATCGAAATGATTGAAGCGACCACAGCCTTGACATTGGTCGTTGGAAACAGTCTCACCAGGCCCTCTCAGCCTGGATGAGCTACACGCTCTTCTGCTTCCTCTGCAGGGACCCATGAAATTACCTTGTTACCAGAAGAACTCCAATATGCTACAACCCACCAAGAAGCAATCCTTAGGGAATACAACATAACCCTCAAGGCCATCATTGATGGTAGGAGTTTTCTGGGCGAAACTGTCTTTAAAGCAGCCAAGGAAGATCTTGATGCTGCTTTCCTCAAGCAAAGAAATGATGTTGCCACCATTCTCTAGTCTACGATCAAGACTCATTGGGAATCCAAGAGGAAGCTCTCATCCATGATAGTAGCCTTCCCCCCGACTATCACCGCCTATCTACTTCAAGCGATCGAGCAGATCCAGAGGGAACAAAGTCAGTCAGCAGTCAAGGAAGCTGAGACCAATGCAGCTCACAGTGCGAAGGTCCACCAGCTAGAATCAGACCTTTTCAGTGCCCAGCAAAGGTTGACTGAGCTTAACCAGAAAAGGTTTGAAACCGATGGTCAGGCCTCCCAAGTGCCTGGTTTGCTGGCAGAGATCGAAGCCCTTAAGCAAGAGCTTGCAGTTGAAAGGGGTGCTGTCCAACTCCTCCAAACCTAGCTATCTAAGGCCCAGGAAGAAGTCCTTCATCGAGAGGCTCAGAAAGAAGCCTCTACTTCCTCCTCAGCTAAAAGGAGGGAAGAAGTTAAGGCGTTGGAAGAAAAGATTTCCAAGTTGGAGAATGATCTGGAGGAATGGAAAGAAAAGTACAGGCAAATGAAGAAGCCTGGATCTGGCCTACCCCCCCCCCCAAGGAGTCCATCTCCCATTAGCTCCTTAGCTGACACCAATATCTTTCGTCACTCTCTTCCTCACATTAGAGGTTCTGTCCCCTTGGGAAGGCCTTCAGAGGTGATCGACATCGACTCCTTTATTCCCCGAAGACCCTCTCCAGAACCTACTCTGGCACCGCAGCCACAACCACTTTCAGCTGCGGATGTCAAAGCCATTATCTCTAGAATACTCTCGAGGCAAACCCCTACTCCTTAGGGACTGCCAGCTGTCCCACCTGTTCCACCTATTCCTCCTCAGTCCTATTATTCCAGTGTGGCTCAGCCACCTATCCCTAGTCCCTTCAAGGGCCCAAAGCCAAGTGACCCAACCAAGTTTGGAGGGAAGCCTGAAGACATTGACAAGTTTCTAATACAGTGCGAAACTTATTTCGATCTCCAAGCCCATTCCTTTCTGCATGACTGGGTCAAGGTGAAGTTCACATCAACCTTCTTCACTGGACAAGCAATGGCCTAGTGGGAATCCTGTCATGCAACCTGGACCCACTCTACCAGTCAGATTTCAAGGAGGCCCTTAGAACCCACTTTAGAAGGCACCTTTTGAAACCAGCCTCCCTACGGGACATGGTTAATGCAAGGCAGACGAAAGGTATCCTGGAATATGTTAGTCGCATAAGGACCTTGAACCAAATTGTCCTCCACCCCCCAGAAATCTTCATTGAATGGCTGGCCAGGGGTCTTAAGAAGGATCTATTTCAAGCCATGGCCCTCTAGGCTGAGCATCTCACTCCAGCAGAATGGGAAGCCAAACTTATTCAGGTAGGGTTGGCCATGGAATATGCCAATGCAGCCGCTGCCGAGGTACAAAAAGGGTAAGCACCTACCTCCAAACCCAACCAGCAATCCCAGAGAAAACCTAGCCAGAAGGAAAAGTGTATGCCTGCAACCACTCAGAAGATGGAACTTCCCTATGTCACTGGCAAGGAACTGGATTGGGCCAAGAAAAACTCAGCCTGCTGAAAGTGCCTACGAACCTCGCACAAAACTGAAGACTGCTTTGCGAAAGGAAAGAGCACCATCCCTCAACCTAATACGAAGAGGGTGGCAAAATGCAAAGCAAGCCTGGAAGTTGAAGATGAGGAAAGCTCTAGGGCCTTAAAAAAGGGAAAAAGCAAGGAATAGGTGAGCAGGGTGGTAGACCTTCCTGACTCTTGGAGAGAGGGGGATGACATCCCTATGATTTGAAGTTAATTTCCTATGTTCTTTGAATTATTTTCCTTTGTTATCAAAAGAATTGTTTGCTCGTTTATCTTGCTTTCTCAAGTTTTGATTTCTTTAAGGAACTAGTGTTCTATTGCAAGTGCCATGGTTCTTGGTGGGAGGGCTGCCAGTATTAAGGCTTGTAATTTCTATTGATGATACCAACCCTGTTTGTCTGAGGATGGCCTAAATGCCAAAACATGCTGGACATGTAACAAACTACCGTTCACTACCAAGCATCATTTCTTCCCCTTTCCATACCCTGCAACCAGCAACGTTTTTACTTTCAAGCTGTTGTATAGTGGGCTCCAGCCATAAGCTTCCTGGGAGAGATCAGGGAACGTATCCACTATGTCTGTTGTGTCATCTGCTAAGGAAGGCCCTGCACAGGGTACATGTATCAAAGTTCCAGTGACTTTACGGTGGAAAACTAACACGCTTACAGGAACGAAGACCCATGCTCTTAAAGCAACTGCCAAATTGGACAATGGCACCACAGGAGCCATGATCAGGGACCGCTTGCCAGTTCCGAGGATCAAGCGAACTGTCCCAGTCAATGTTTATGCCTACGATGGTTCCTACAAGCAGGAATGGTATTACACCCCAAAGCTGCAAATGCAGGTCCTCAACCATCGTGAACTCATTGACTTCGATGTGGGTCCCACACCCACAGAAGTCGACATATACCTTCCAGTTAAGTGGTTTCGTGACCATGAGCCCTGCGTTGACTATGATAAGGCAGAATTGGTCTCCTTCCCCTCTGAGAAGTGTCGGAAACACCTTGTAGCACCCAAGGTGGAAATGGTCTCTGCCTTCTCACTATTAGGTGATGATGACTTTTATGCCAACACTCAGGCAGTTGGTGGTGGGTTGATGGGGTGGGTGGACACCCCAATCAATGAAGCAGTCATTCGCCGCTGGTGCGCAGCCATGACAAGGGCACCCATCAGAGACTTCTCAAATATGTTTCTTCAGTCTTCCTCTGTCTCATCCTCCGTCTCCTCCTCTACTGCCTCCGAAGGATCCAAGTGGGAGCAAATTTTTCCCACAGTTTTCGCTGAGCAACTTGCCTCTTCACTTCCCCCCCGTTGGGAATGGGACTGCAAAATTGACCTTAAGGAAGGTGCGACACCTCCCTAGGGCCCTCTGTACAAGTTATCAGAAACTGAGCTCCAGGCCCTGTGGAAATACATTACTAGAATGATGGAAGAAGGGAAAATCTGCCCTTCTAAGTCCCCTGCAGGAGCACCTCTTCTATTCGTCAAGAAAGCAGATGGATCCCTTCAGCTCTGTGTAGACTACCATGGTCTAAATAAGGTGATTATCTAAAACAGGTACCCCTTACCATTGATGACCGAACTCGGGACCGTATTGGGGCATCTCACTGGTTTTCCAAGCTTGATCTAAAGAATGGGTACAATCTCATTCAGATAGCCAAAGGTGATGAGTGGAAAACGGCGTTCAGAACCAGGTATGGCCAATTTGAGTACCTGGTAATGCCCTTTGGCCTGTCAAATGCTCCCTCGGTCTTCCAGGAAATGATGAACACCATCTTCCGTGACCTTCTAGATCTTGGTGTCATCATCTACCAAGACGACATACTCATCTATGTAGAAACTAACGAAGACCATGATCGTTTAGTCCAAAAAGTTCCCTGCTATCTAGATGAAAACAAACTGGCCTTGAAGCCCTCTAAGTGCATCTGGGCAGTTCATGAAGTCAAGTTCCTAGGCTTCGTGATTTCTGACAAGGGAGTGTCAATGGCAGAAGATCGAGTCAAAACAGTTCAGGAATGGCCCATACTGTCTACAGTCCATAATGTGCCCTCATTTCTAGGATTCGCTAACTTCTATCAGATCTTCATCAAAGGATTCTCTAAGATAGCGACACCCTTAACGAACCTCACCAAGAATGACCAGCCATGGACATAGGGAATCAAGGAACAGCTTAGCTTGGACACCCTCAAAGAGTTGTTCACCACTGCCCCCATACTGGTCCACTATGACCATGCTCTCCCCCTAGTTGCAGAAACTGATGCTAGCGACTTTGCCTTTGGTGGTGTTCTCTCGCACCAGTTCCCTGATGGATCTCTGCAACCTATAGCATTCCATAGCTGAAAGATACATCCCCCAGAACACAACTACGAGATATATGACAAGGAGATGCTGGCCATAGTTGATTGTCTCTATTACCAATGGAGGCATTGGTGCTCCGGGTCAGCCCATATTGTAACGGTAATCACAGACCATAAGAATCTTGAGTATTTTTCGACAACCAAGGTTCTCTCCCAAAGGCAGGTGAGGTGGATGGGGAAAATGTGTAACTTTGATTTTCGCATTGTTTACCGACCAGGAACCCACAATACCAAGGCAGATGTTCTCTCACGCCAAGGGGACCATGTGTTATGAACACCGGTAGGGTCAGCGTCAAGGTACCTGGACGATGCGCTGTGATGGAGGTTACGCTTAGATTGTCAACATGTGAGTATGTCGTCTTTACCCTTCACCATTGTGTTAAGCGCTCTGG
>JABYPW010002001.1:0-12755 GCA_016880775.1 Phymatotrichopsis omnivora | reverse complement strand
TTTTTTTTTTTTTTTTTTTTTTTTTTTTTGATCCCCACTTCTAATGTTTACCGAATCCACTGCCATTCCCAGCAGTAGAAATAATCTAAACATCCTCAACCATGGTCAGCACCAAAAATCACCATTCCAGGATCACCACATGTGCTACCACACCCCGAGCCGCAGCCGAACGACGCATACCGAATGGCTCCGAGTTCGAGATCAGTATCATAGTTCTACCGTGCAGTTCGTTGTTACTCTTCTATCCCGCACCTCCGTATCGTGGCCTTAATTCTACCTCTAATTGTCTTCACATGCAATGGAGCTCTTTGTCTCTTGCATCGAATTAGAGAAATTTATTTCGTTGGGACCGGCCGACGGTGGAAATACTTTGTTGTTACATACCCAAACATAATGAAATTCGTTGCATCACGTGCGTTGGTGG
Source organism: Phymatotrichopsis omnivora (assembly GCA_016880775.1). NCBI lineage: Eukaryota > Fungi > Ascomycota > Pezizomycetes > Pezizales > Rhizinaceae > Phymatotrichopsis > Phymatotrichopsis omnivora. Next base: position 12,331 of record JABYPW010002001.1, on the reverse strand, counting down.
TGAAGTATTTCGCATCTTGGGATGCTGTAGATTATGAAGGGGAGTGCACGACGGTTGCTTTCCGAGATCTGAAGATTCCGGGGATTTTAAATACATTTGACTTGTTTACATTCTTACCTGAAGGCATGCTGAACTTGGCCACGGCCGTTCAAGAATAGAAAAGAAAAGGGAATGAGCACGGCATGGACGAATAAAAACCGCGAAGTAAACGATATGAAGGAGACTACATATGAATCGTGTTGTGCGGACCAGGGACAATTTTCGAGAAGCAGGAGAACAGGCGCATGTTGCGAGACAAGTTGACACTTCGGTGTGCTAATCCCCAGGCCACATGTTCCCGTTGAATGCGCATATAACTAGAGAATACTTCTCTACCGACCGACAACTTGAATCACATACACGTCAAATACACACCTTCCACAAACCCCTCACCCCTTCGTGCTCTCCTGCATGAAAAAGAATGGGAGGGGGAAGAAAAAGAAAAAAGTAGAAAAATATATCATAGTATACATCTATATTGAAATCTAATTGATATACTGCAACACAAATCTCATCGAGGCAACAATAAGCGTGCTCCCCGCAGCACTGAAAAAATCCAACGCAAAAACCCATCACTCCAACACCACAAAACAAAACAAAAAAAAAAAAAAAAAAATACAAGCACAACCGGCCCACCTCTAAGCCTCGCCTCTTTTTGCCTTTAATTCGGTGCTCCTCCTCACCTCCCTCCGTTCAACATCCTTCATTTCTCCCACCACCATGCGATTAAACTCACCGAACCCATCCATATACAAATGATGGCCAGCATTTCGCACGATCAAAACTTTTGCCTCACCGCCCCTGCCCCTCTTCTCGCCCCTCCACTCCACACCCCCATCCCAGCTTGCGCCCTCCCCAACCTCAACATTCCGGATCTTTTCCTCCGCCGCAAATCCTCCGGCAATATCCATCCAGTCACGTTCGCCATACATCCATACACTCGGAATACCCCCTCTTCCAGATTTGACCAAATCCTGGACTCTCCAGATCAAGGGCCTCCGGGCATAGGCTCCGGGAGCGAGAATGTATGCGAGAGCATACTCTCCAGAGCCGCGCTGGCGGAAGAGGGCGTAGGCGTAGTTATGAAGCGCCTGCGACTCCGTCTCGGGAAGGTGAGAGAAGCGGCGGGAAGTCCACCCGGAAACCAATCGGGGGCCAAGAGGACCAGACCAGCGGACAAGGGAGAAGGGAGAGACATTGGCATCCCAAAGGTAGTTAAGCCATTTGGGTGTTGGTCTTCGTGGGGCTGGAGAAGCTTTTGGGGCTTTTGTGGCTTCCGCGGGGAGCGAGGTTGATGATGCATTGGCTACCGGGGGCTTCAGCGTCCCCGGTATATCCGGAGTGCTCCCCGTCACGACCTCGTCCTGACTTTGCGTGAACTCGTTTGCTAGTCCACTGTTTCCGGGCTCTGCAGGAGCGGACTTTCCATCTGGAAGGTCCGTCCTTACGGCATACGGATCCTCAGGGACCCCAACCGGCGACACAAGAATAAGCTTGTTCACTCGATCTTCGTATTTTAGCGCATACCTAACCGCTAAATACCCCCCGAAACTATGTCCCATGAGCGTAAACCTCTCGATCCCCCTCTTTTCTCTCCATTCCTCCAACGCATCAATAAACCAATTCTCCGCCTCCGTGATCTTCCCCTCCGGATCTTTCGCGCGGATCACGAACGACGGTCTACTACTTCTTCCATACCCCAGTAAATCCAGTGCCCAGAGCTTCCACCCGGGGAGTCGCGATAGGGCATCAAAATTTTTATAGAAAAAAGCTAGTCCAGCGCCATACCCGTGGAGTATAACAAGGTGATTTTTCGGATCGTCCTCGGCAGTGCGTGTTATGGCGAATTCGTTGATGAGTCGATTTTTTCCCGAGAGCGGGACGAGCGTGGAGGAGCAAGCTCGGGGGCCGTACTGATCTGCCTCCGGGGGTGTCGTCGTATCTGCGCTTAAGCTCTCTGCCGGAGTCGTAGCAGGTGGCAGTTTATTAAACGGCAGGAACTGGAGGATGGCCGCCTCGGCAGCTACGGGTGTGATCGCGGCCCACTATTTTTATCCTCCATTACACCTATCCAGCTAGCTTACTGGTGGATGCAACTCACCCACTGGCAAAACCCCTCCTTGTACCGCAGTGGAAACCACATTTTCCGCTGGGGAGCTCCAGAAGCTTCTGCTCGCTGCGAGGCGAGCGGACTTTGCTGCGCGCGGTCAAAGGACCCGTTGGGTGACGAGGACGAGATGATGGGTGTTCCGGAGCTGAACGGTGATGTGGATCGTGGTGTTGCAGGCACGGGGATAGAGGGGAGTGGCGGAAGGGGAGAGGATGCGAGGCAGGGAGTGGGAGGTAGAGAAGAGGAGGAGCTGTGGGGGATGCAACTTGGTGGAGTCGCCGGGGAAGGCTGTGGTGGTTGGAGGAAGAGGTTGGAGGGAAGGGGAGGATGTTATTATGGGGGGGGGAGGGTGGCAGTGCAGGGCAAGATGAGACGTGCGCAATGAACGCGGCGGGGAGACGGAAAGCCGGGGCTTTGTCGGGCCGAGGGCAGCACGAGTGGTGGAGAGTCGGGAGGTTTGGTGGCTTAACTCCGGTCCGGGTGGAGGAGAGTTTACATGTATGGTTCCGGACATCAGAAGCCGACCCTCGTCGCAACCAAAAACCACACCGAATTTCTATCCACAACACCATCAAACGACAACACAAATATGCGTAAATCAATTCATCGAATTATGGAATAGATGATGCTGAACAATTCTATGAAGCCAAATTGTTCATAAGTCACTTCGTCCTGGAGAAAAGTTGCACTTTTGGTGGCTAATTTTGGGTGAGGAAAATTGAGAATAAACATGTAATGCTATACTATATTTAGACCAGATGCCGGCGAGGGCATGGTGTAGTGGTATACATGCTCTGGCAGCCATTGTGCGGTAATGCACAATGTTGTAGGTTTAATTCCCACTCACCCCTTCCCATACTATGAATTACTAGTTGGTTCAGGTTTTTATCGCTTCAGCAAGTTTTCCCCAACCATGGGGACTATCCCAAGAAGGGTAATCAGCAATTCAACCTGAGCTTACTTATCAAGTATAGCCTGTTATCATGTCTATTATAAGTGAATGTAAATAATGACCTCAATGGCTGTATGAAGGATTACCCTGACGGCGCTTAGTAAATGATGGTACAAACTGGATACTCCTATGTAATGTGGCTAGGTCATATACTCCTAATCGAGTACGATGTCCTGTCCATATAATAGTGATTGAGGGGAAGATCAAATACGTTTAGACCAGATGCTAAGACCAAGTGATATATCATGAATATTACATATTAACCTACTTATCTAGGTTACCTTTTTGATGCTATTTACAAATTTATGCACAGATATTCTTTATTGCTATAATGATATACTTAGTAATTGTATCCTCAATTATTTTTCCAAATAGCAAAATGCTCAAACTCATATATACCTAAAAAAAAAAATCTCTAACACCTTGTATACCATGCAAAACTGAAATACTCCAATATGATATGGATATATTATCTATACTCAATTAAGTACAAAGCCATAACCTTGATTAATGAGGGGCAGGCTTTTAAAACTAAACTCCCCTCAGTGTTAAAACACTTTACTAGTCATCGACCTCTTATACTACTTCCTACTAATAATAACTTCCAAAATAACCTCAACAAAGATAAATTTTCCTATGACCCATACCTAGACACCTATAGTTCCCTTGAGGATAGTAATATTTCCTGTAATAAGGATAACCCTAACTATCAATTTTATACTAGGCTTAATTAGATATAGTAGTGAGGGAGCTGCAAAATATTTTACCTATGATAATTTCAATGATACAATAGAGAAATTAAATCATATAATTCTACAGGCTTTATGTTCTATTTGCCTCTTTAATCACTGCATAAGGTAGATAGATTTATATTATAAGTACGATAGAATACTCATTGAGGATGTAGATATAAGTATAGATACCAGAAGCTTTACAAGAGGGTCTTACTGAGTGAACTCAGATATCTCAACCAGTAAGTTAGAACCACTTGTGTTTTTAACCTTTATCAAAGAGTCATAAGATAATAGAGAATTTCTCAAAGAGAAAGCAAAATATATTCTTAAGGCTCAAAGATGGTACAAGACTTGAAATGATAGCTAGAGAGAGAAGAAGAATAAACAAAACATATCACTCATCTGCTCCCTCTTAAATACCTATTTCTGACTAAGTAGCTACAGAGAAACTTTATAAATAAAATGAACCCTATAGAAACATTCCATCGTGATTCCCCTATTCTTTTATGATTCCCTAGAAGGAGATCAGTTTCATGATCAGAGAATCGAAGAAAGGTTTGGTATGATTGTTTAGGACTTTTTAGAGAGGAGACTCCTCAAGTCCTGTCCTCCAACAATGCGAATAATCAGCATATCACGATGAGATCAAGGTGACAAATCTTGTTATCGATCGCATATGTCCAATCTTATATATGTCGAATTATCAATAACTTACCTTGTTTAGTCAGAGCTCAGTGGCGACAATAGTTATCACATGGTTCTATAGCTTATAGAGTGATCATAGGTTCTAATATACCTTCTAGTTAACTTAGAATAGTGTTCGCATATATCCTAGTACCTAGGTAGACTAGTCAGTACAGTTATCTATAATACTACACTCCCATTAATGTGCATAGTCCCCATCTATAATAGTCAACAGGTTAGCAGATATTCATCCCTAGGGACAGGTAGGGGTGTCCCTAGGATTGGGTAAGAGGATAAGTGATCTCTAGGTTATAAGACAGAGACCTGCTTGGGGCTAAGTATCCTGGCACAGTACTCTATCCAACTCATAGACTAGTCATCATCAACCTTAATAAAAGGAAGGGTTACTTACTCAGTTCCTTCTCCTTTGGTTGTGCAGTAAAGCATCTTCTTCTTCTATGGCTCGCTCTTCAGCATTTAGATAGCGTCGGTAATGGTTAACCAATTCCTCTATACGTTCACTGTTTACTAATAGGTTTTCCTCAGGTCCCTATAAGCCCTTATTATTGTAGTATCCTTCCTAGAGAATGAAGTATTAGAGTTTCTTAGACCTTCGATCTAGCCAGACCTTAGAGATTTCCCTAACAAAGTAGTACTACTCCTTATCATTGATTTCTAGATTAGGGGCAGGAGTTCGAGGAAAAATAGTTGATTCTTAGAAAGGTTCAAGCTAGGAGATGTAGAACACTGGGTGCATCTTCTAGGAAAAGGGGAGTTTGAGCTTATAAGCCCTTTGTCACACCTTCTTGACAATCCGGAATACACTATCGAACTTGGAGTCCAGCTTGTGTGAAGGTCTCAGGGATTGAAGACTCCTCTATTTGAGGAGAACAAGGTTACCTGGCTTAGCTAGAGGAAATTTCTGTTGTTGTTTATCATACTAGGTAACTGATTTAATTAGGGCATCAAGGAGCCTTTGCTAAAAGTCAGACCAGAAGTATTGTAGTTCCTTAGTGCCCTTGAAAAAGGTGACTTACTGTATAGCATCCATCAATAGGTGGAACCTAAAATTAGGAAAGAATGGGGAAGAGCCTGTTGAGGAAGACTGAGCATTGTTGTATGTAAACTTAGCTAGTGGCAAGAAAAAGACCCAATCTATTTGGTCAAAGTTAAAATATATCCTAAGGTACACTTCTAGGATTTGGTTTAACCTTTCTGTTTAGCTATCAGTTTAGGGATAGGCTACTGTAAACTTGGAGAGTTTTACCCTGAGCTTGTCCATCACTTCCTTACAGAAGGAGTCAAACTTATGGTCCCTATCTGAGATGATGTTAGTTGGTAGCCCATGAAACCTCCAAATTTTATAGACAAAGGTGTTGGCCAGAACCTGGGAAGTCGCATTTGGCCCTAGTGGTATAAAATATACCATCTTACTAAAACAATCAACAAAAACCCATATTTGGGAGAAGATATCATAGGAGGGAAGGTCTATGATAAAATCCATAGATATCAATTCCCAAAAGTCGTAGGGAACTTCCAGAGGGAGAAGTTTGCCATAGGCATTATGTCTCTATGCCTTTTCCTCAGACAATAGTCATAGGGGGATACATACTCATTGATATCCTTCCTGATAGTTAGCCAGTAGAAGTCCCTATCGATAAGCTTATACATCTTATCATGCCCAAGTTGGCTAGCCCCTATGTGACTATGCCTAGATTCCCAGACCTGTTTGGAAAGGGAAGAGGGAACATACTAGAGGCTATTATACTTCAGAAGTCCCTTAGACACCGAATAGTGTTCTATGGGGTTCTAGAGATAGGCTTGATACTCCAGATCCTAAACAGATACTTTCTTCATTTCCTCAACAAAGGTAGGATATAAGGTAGTCAGCAATCTTTTAATACTCGCGATATACTGACCCTTTTTGAGGAATAGGAGCCCTTGCTCAGTTGCCCCCTCTCTAGGAGTGTAGTCCCTATAGTATGAGAGAATATCAGCCTTGGTGTTATGGGTCCCTGGTTGGTAGATAATGTAAAAGTCAAAGTTACCTATTTTCTCTATCTACTTCACCTGCCATTAAGAGAGAACCTTAGTTGTTGAAAAGTACTCAAGGTTCTTGTGATCCATAATGACTATTACTATATAGGCTAATCCTAAATACCTATCCCTCTACTAGTATAAGACAGTCAACTATGGCTAGCATCTTCTTCTTATAGATCTTATACTTATGTTCTAGTGGATACATCTTCTGATTATGGAATACTATAGGTCTAAGAGATCCATCAGTAAATTGGTGGGAGAGGACACCCTTAATGGTAAAATCACTAGCATCAGTTTCAGTATCTAAGGGGAGAGGATGGTCATAGTAGACCAGTATGGGAGCGCTGGTGAACAGCCCTTTGAGTGTGTTGAAGGTAAGCTATTCCCTAATACCCCAGATCTATACCTGGTCATTTTTGGTAAGGTTCATCAAGGGAGTTACCAACTTCGAGAAACCCTTAATGAAGATCCTATAGAAGTTAGCAAATTCTAGGAATTAGCAGATAACACAGAATGTAGATAGAATAGGCTATTCCTAGACTATCTTGATCAAGGTGACAAGCCTTGTCATCGATTACATATATCCAATCTTGTGAATATCATGTTGTCAATACCTCACCTCACTTAGTCAAGGCTCGGTAGTAACAGCATTCATCACATGATTCTGTGGCTCATAGGATGATAATAGGTTCTAACATACCTTCTAGTTGACTTGGAACAATGTCTATGCATGTCATAGTACCTATGTAGACTATTTAGTATAGTCATCTGTAACACCTACCCTATCCTCATCCAAGTGAATGCACTAGCTACTGCTCTAAAGGACAAAGCAGTTACCATTACCATAGGAGGTGTTTAAGTTTCTGGGTTATCTTTCTTTTACTTTTCTTTTTCTTTTTTCCTTTTGTAAAGGTACAGGTAAGGGAGAGGAGGTTTTTCTTTTCCTTTTCTTTATACTACCTTATTTTCTTCTCAATCTTATCCTTTGTAAGAGTCTATTAGTATAGTTATTGTAAGGTTAGGCTAGCTACGAATAATATATAGGAGGGCTTTTTTGTAGGACTATTTGTGGTGCTTTTTCTACTATACTTATATGATATCATGTAATTTCTTTTTTTGAGCTTTTTTCCTTTATTTACTTTAGTTGGGGAAGAAATATATGATATGCCATAGTCAGGGACTATATATGGATAACCCAAGTAGCTATAGAAGAAGTAGCATAGTTAGTATATTGAACTGAGTAATCATCATCATCATATTCACCTCATCTTTGTGACTTTACTTCTTTACATTCTATCTCTTAGCAGATGTAGGAAAGATCTTATTCAGTTGAGAAGAATAAGTTGAGATATCTAAGTTCACTTATTAATACTTATAGCTTCATGCCTATAAGGTCTTTACTGAGTAATTTCTACCTCTTAAGATATACACCATTAATATAGGGTCTTAAAGAAATAAAATAAGATGTCCCCCACTATTCCTAGAGAACTCCTTATATTTCTTCTTCTTTAGTCTATAGTTACGATAGTTTATATATAACTTATGTATACATAATTCAATAACTTAATGAATATTTTATAGAGGAGTATCCTGCTAAGGGATCATATGTACCTTGTCCTATATACTTTTCTGATTATAGTATTTCTGTGCTTTCTGATGATGGAGGATATATTATAGAGGAGATACCTTTTTATATTTCTTCTGATCTTTTGTTTTTTACCTTCTGTTTTTCCTAATATTCTTCTAAATAGTTAGATTTTGTAGAAGTGGAGTACTACTTTTAGACAGAATATAGTTTATAAACTATAAGTGGATTCTTTTGTATCACTGAAGAGGGGTTAGAAAATGAAGAATAAATAATCATTATTATTAGTTTTTTAGACAATAAAATTATATATTTATTAGTAAAATCTATATATAGAATTAAAACTTAGTCATTACTATTTTTGCTTAATAAAAATCTTGTAATAGCTATATGGATATCACCTATCTAGCAGGTCTTAAGAGTTTATTACAATGAATTTACTTGATTTTCAATCCCTTTTCTAATAGTAACCTATACCAAAAATAGATTAAATGTTAATTAAATCATAATAATTGAAGTAATAATTTAGTGCTGTATTTTTATTACCAATTTTTTATCTCATATTAAAAATATTTTCTGTAGGGACTATATTTGGGACTCCTTTAGCTACTATTATATTGACAGGGTATGCACATTCAATTGAGAATAAAGATATAATTGTATATATATAAGCATCAGGGTATACCTTCACCTGCTAAGTACTGTTAGGGTATACCTTCACCTGCTAAGTGCTATCAGGGTAACCTTTATATAGCCATTATGATTGTTAAAACTTATCCCTTTTATGATTGTCATTCATATTTACTTATATAGACTCACCAGTAATTAGGGAACTATATATAGTCAGGGAAAATTTGCTTACATTATAAAAGGTATGACTGACAAGGAAATCATTGTATTTTATATATAGTATAAGTGGGATTTGAACCTATAACATTCTGCATTACTGCATAATGACACTAGGACATATATATGACTAGACCATCCTCACCCCTATTTTCTGTAGGGACCACCATCTATCACTACTATAATAACTTACTTTATAATATTCCCCACTATTTATTTACAAATGCTAGTACAACTAGCAACACCTTCAAGAGATAATCTATTAATATAATAGCCTAGGTATGAAGGACAATAAGGATATGTTTCTGTATAGACATATAATTGATATTTGATTTGTCACTAAAATTGGATTGAGTGATAACTCCTATATTAGATCATTAAAGTTAGAAGCATCTATACAGGTATACTGGTAGAAAAATCTGGCTATAAATGTTTCTTATTGTTTAAACATTAATATTACTTAAGATTTGTAGTCAGAAGAGGATATAAAACTGTATTAGGGAAAATTGAAAACATCATCATCATCATCTCAAGATTTGTAGTTATTCTAGAGATTTTAGGATGTGGAGCATAATAATAGTGCTATTGAACTTTGGCCAATACATAAAAGATTTTTTTTTTTTTTTTTTTTTTTTTCTTTCGTCATTTGTAAGAACAACGCACAACAGTTTCAGGATTAGAGTCAGAGCTTTCACTAGCACTGCCATAGAAGAGTTCAAGAAATTCATGAGCCAAATACATATTTGGAGCGCATTGTTGAGGTTATTTTTTGTTTTTTTTTGTCTTTCGAATTCATGGATTTCCCTTATAGTAGATTCACTTTTTAACATGAGGTGGGTAGTACTCCAAACTTATAATTCAAACAGGCACTTGCTGGAAACCTTCCGTGTTTTTGTCACGCTTTGAAAATTAATATAGTGCATGCCTAAATCAGACACGAAAAGTACGTAATAAAATCACGGTAAACAGCATCTTCTCTGGGTTTAGTTATCGTTGATTGCACTAGTACGAAAGTTTAATTGTATTTTCAGTAAAGTACCCTGCAATGCCAGTAAAATTTCTGAGCTATTTCATACTCGAAATATTCAAAAACTTTGGCTGTTACGCTGCCATGCCTCTAAAGGCGTAACAAAAAATGCACGTTTTGGGTGTTCTAAAAATGTTCCGGTAAACCACAAAATCCTACCTCCTTAACGTTTCACATCCGACCCCCGCCAGTAAGTGAGTGAAGCCTTTAAAAGAAACTTCTTCGAATAGGTGAACCTTCGAGATACATATCTCTTAATGAACCAGAGAGCCAACGTGGAAGGAAGTTGTTCGTACGTTATCGCCTATGAAAGCAACAAGTAGAAATTCATTCAAATCTTTCCGAAAATGGGTTTTTGGCATTCCTGCAGTGTAACAAGACCGCAAAACCCGGGGATGTGGTACGAGTGATATTCAATGCTGCTGTCATACGATAGGCCTTCTTCATCGAAGCACAATCAGATCATGTCCAATCAGTAAAATTGGCTCACATCTCAGTTTATAATCAAGGATTTCTATATAAGTTCATGGAAAACCTTGCGCACGGCTTCGGTTCCGTTGTACGACAAAGAATACGCTGATCCTCCCCCCTGGACTGAACTATGTGCATGCGCATGAAGTTGTAATCTTATGCATGGAATTTATTTTGAAGCGGATGCGGCTCTTCACTGAACACAAGTATTATTTTAGAAAGCAGTCCCACTTCTATCCACGCGCCCAGTCACCGTTTCTGAGGTAACGCTATGGTGAAGTTAGTTTCAATGTATCTACTGGTACTGGACCGAAGAGTATGGCACTTCTGAGCAATATTCATCTTTTTAATGTTATCGCCGGGATATCGTAATGATTCAGCGAAAGAAACCATACTTTTACTCACGAACGTGTAAGTAATAGCGCCCCGGCAGAGCACGTGTAACAAATAAAAGCCAGCCGCAACATGCTAGGCTCTCGTTCATAAATACAAGTTTACCTTCGAACAGTCTTTTTCCCAAGCCACTACCGTAGTACCCAAGTGCAGCACCGTCGTATCGCTAGAGAGCGGCTCAAGCAGAAGAAACGTATGTGGCGTTGACGAGAATGGTACCTCCATTGCCTGTAAACCATAACGATCCATGTGCGCCGGCAACACCTCATTATCACCAAAAGTTTCCCCGGAGCTTAGATCTACTCCGGGGGCTACGCCCAATATTATATATATATATAATATATATATGACACCACGGCGAGGAAAAAGGGGAGCCACTCGAGATACATTCGTGAATGCGATGGAACATCTCTCACATGTTGTACGACCTTAATAATTGATGCAAGATGTGGCATCCCCCACGCACCGGTGGAGTACATATGCCTTCTTCTTCGAAAAATTTAGCGTCACCATTGGCACAGACATTCGTTGGCATGCTTGACGTTACTCCTTTTCGATTTAGACTTCGTTGGCGTCCAATCGACGGCTCCTCATCTCTGCCGCTATAGTCCGCGGAAGGCAATACCTGGGAAACATCTCACGTATAAGCCTATAAGGATGCGTTTTCGAGCTCTGCCTTCAGCGATGAGTTTACGCTGAGATGGAACCATGAGAGGCATATCGGCAACAGCGATTGGGTTCGCCGGGATTTCCGCTTCGGATAGTATGGCCAAACCTCATGGCAGTGCTCCGCTCTCCTTCTGATTCTAAAACAAGCACGGGGAAAGGATTGGTAGTTTTCGGGAAAATATTAGTGTTCTGACTTGACGGGTTACACAGTACAGGGATTTGGATATGCAGCGGTAACATACATACTCTTTCGGTCCTTGCATGATGTACATGTACATGTATGTATCTTCAAAATGTATGTTACTCAACGTCTGTAAGTTAGATATCTTTACTCACTATCGCTCTATTTGAAATTTATGTCATTTTTCTTCAATTTTGTCACCCAATGCATCTACTCTCCCGGCATGCATGGAAGGCGTCATGGTCGAGCTACATGTCGAATCCCTCTACGAAATCGCTGTTCACGGTCTTTCGTCTGCATAAGCTTTGCATGCCGAGCGATCAACACGGTCATTGCTTATCGCCAAGCAACGCGCCTGAAACGAAGCGAGAAACAATCCACGTCAATCTTCCGCAAAAACTCCCTATCACCTTTTATCTTCGACATGCGAGGTGCCGCAACCAACCACCCGATTTCTTAGTAAGATGGAATGTGCACCACAATGAGTAGGTGTTCCAGATCAGTAATGGTGCAGATGGCAGTGCTCCGCTCTCCTTCTGATTCTAAAACAAGCACGGGGAAAGGATTGGTAGTTTTCGGGAAAATATTAGTGTTCTGACT
>JABYPW010002000.1:0-12756 GCA_016880775.1 Phymatotrichopsis omnivora | reverse complement strand
ATCTTTTATTGGCTACAAACATAACTACATTCCAGACAGGCGACATAGAGCGATAGAGGTCCTCACGGGTGTCCTGGCCCCCCGAGCGGACAGTTCTGAAGACTAGCACACCAGCCAATCTGAAACTGAAGTTGCTTGGCAAGCGTGAGACCCCACCTAGTTGTCCCGGATGATTTTGCAGTCGAATGTCTCTTGATTAACAAGGTGTCACTGCCTCTTTCTTTTTTTTCTTTTTCTTTTCTTTCTTTTCTTTTCTTTTCTTTTTTTTTTTTTTCCACTCTGCCACATTAGATTAGGGGGTAGGTAGTTCTGGTTCATCAAGTTCGAGATAGAGGTTATTGTTGTAAAAATGTTCAAACTCGTCCGCATCATCGCTGGGAACTACAGTATAGCGCCGGGGGGAGGGAAGAGGAGCTGAGTCAGTAAAAATTCCGTTCAAAAACCCCTCCGCCTGTATATAGGCATTAAGAGACTCCTCGAGTTTCATCTTTTCCGACTTTCGTACATTGGATAGAGAACTCCGAACCCCACAATTCTACGATGGTTTACCGTCAATTTTTTACATGTTGGACGGTAGAACACCCCCCTGTATATAATATTTTAGTTTGCATAAGCGTAATTTTTAGCACCAGAACTCCTTCTGAGTTCTCAGGGTTGTTCTGGCCATCCCAGATGCCAAGATTTGCAATTTGCCAATTGGAATTCATCTTTTCATTTTGGCGACCTGGTTCTTGGGCAGGACGCGGACATCCAGGACATCCGTGAAGACTCCTAATACCTGTGCTTGCAAAAGGCGAGTAGAAGAATAAGATGTCGAAAGAGAGCAAATATATATTTTAAGAAATAAAAGCGAGAACTGGGAGGCGAAGAAAGGCGAGAAAAAAACCGAGTACGTGCTCTAAAATCAAGTAGTACGTCCACCCGGCCTGGAGTCGTAATGTATGGATCTGAATATGTACACGGAAGGTAACTTCAAGACCGGGATTCATCGCTGGAACACAGGAGGGTTGGTAGGCCATATTTGAAGGTTGGGAGATAGAAAAAAAATATTCATTTTTTACCCGAGAATTTCGAATCGTTCGGCAAGATGAGTGGGGCACGCCGTTTCAATCGTTATAAAATGAAACATCAGTGATTATGCACATGCAATGTACACGTACATACCCCGCCCAATGACATGTTATAAGCAGACAAAAATGGCAAGCTTCGCACTGATTTATAAATCCATTCTATGTTTCATAGCGCCTTTGAGGTGCCGTTAGGCTACTTATGATTGGTGTAATCACGAACTCCCGGTTGCCGTCAAGTCAGATCAGAATTGGAGTTGGGTATCACCTCGGAGCTAGTATTTTAGTTATGTGTAATTTTTTTAAAAAAAAAAAATTTTTCCCCTTCGACAATTTGAAGAAGACCCCAACGAACAGGAAACTAACTGTCATAAGCAATAGGCATACTTTTGGGACAAAAAACTAAAAAATAAAAATAAAAATAAAAATAAAAACAAAAATACAAAAAATAAAAAAAGTACAAAAAATAACAATCTGCCTGATCTTGCAACCCATTAATTAACCCCAGATCCCAACCCACTCACCCCTCTACATACGTATCATACTAACTCCTCACCAAAACTGGAATCACAGCACTGAGAGAGAAAAAAAAGGACAAAAAAAAAGAGAGAAGTGGGGTATAGGATATTTTCTAGACTCTAAACATTGGACAAGTCCGTCGGTTATTTCCATACTCTGCGCAACCACTGCATGTCTGTGTATACTGAGGGGACAGCCAATCTACCCAATGCTGCTCGCGCTGTTGCAATATGATTCTGTTTTTTTCTGGCTGTAATACGGGTACGTTTTGGTCGTCTTCCTTTAGCTCGCTGTCGGCTAGGGGAATTGCACATACGGAATCTTGCTATTCCAGTTGTCTATGATTATGTTCATTTTTAACTCACTTTCTATACATTTTTTTATTTTTTCATGACTCGAAAACTACGCGCTGAGGTTGCGCTGCGTGAATCCTAGTTCTGCATACAAAGCTACATATGCTACATGTTTCACTTGGTATACTAATCCAGCGTTGGTATTCTAAGGCGTGCACGATTCTTGCTGACATTGTAAAAGTTTTCTCCTTAAATTCCCTCCATCCCTTGCCTTTCTCGAACTTCCTTCTACCAAAGTTCTTACATACAGATCCTAGGCCTCGGTCCGATAAACAAGCATTCTAATAAGACGTTTTATCTCTCCCGGATAGAGAAATACTTCGTGACCGTTGCAATAAAGAAAATTAAATAACCATGGCCCATCTCACGGGAACGACAGACTATATCACCGTTGACCAGGACTTGGAAAAGGTACGTTTCCAGTTTTCCACTTATTCTCTGCTACTCGCACCACGGTTGTTGATTCACCGACCATCCCAAATAAAGGCAGACGTTTGAATTTGCACTTACATTTGCTGTGGTGGGTGGATAATAATTGGAATTATAAGTATAGGAAACAGGTGACGGTAGCTTATTGTACGAGAGCGGACTGTAAAGGCCCTCAGCCATGTTGCGATTTATTTTGCGGCCAGTTTGTGGGCGATTACACTAATTTTTCGCTTGCCGTAGTGAGAGTGATACGACATCGCTATCCTCTAGCGTTAGAAACTATATTTATGAGAATGGAAGAAGGCATGTTCTGTCATAGCTTCTATAATTTCTGTGGGGAGATGTTTTGCTGATTGCGGAGAATAGATACCACTCTTTCCGCGAAGGAAAATATGTAATGCCAAACGATGAGGTATATCCCGAAAAAAGATGAAGGAGGGGAAAAAAAGAACAAGAATAAAAAAGAAGAAGGAAAGAAAAGAATGCTGGTTCGATTTTCTGTTTTAACCTGCAATTAGGCCGAACAAGACCGGTAAGTATATTTCCGGGCCAGGCCAGAAAATGGAAGGATGGTGTATTAATATAGGCACTCCCGACAGTCTGGATATGCTCCACCATATCTACAATTTGGTGCTTAATGGAGATCTGCATCTCGCCCCAATCGGCGAATACCCGCAACGAATTCTGGATGTCGGGACTGGAACTGGGATTTGGTGTATCGACATGGCTGAGTGCGTCTCTTTGCTTTCTTGAACTATTCTTTGCTCCATTGCTTACAGTATACAATAGCAAATACCCCTCCGCCGAAATCATTGGAATAGATTTATCTCCAATACAACCAGAATGGGTCCCCCCGAACTGTCGCTTCGAAGTCGAAGATGCCGAGAGTAACTGGACCTTCACTAAGAACTCATTCGACTACATCCACGTCCGAGGCATGTCAGGAGGCCTCCGTGACTGGCCCTCCTTCTTGGAGGAAGTGCAGAAGTACCATTCTTTCCTTCTCTCCACAAGCACGCAATTCTAACAAAACAGGTATCTTAAGCCAGGCGGCTGGATTGAAGTCGTCGAATGCCGGGCCTTCCCTTCGAGTGATGACAACTCTTACCCAGAGGATTGCTATTTCCAAAAATTCCTGGATATACACAACAAAACAGCGCAGAAAATGGGCCGGGTGTTTGATGTTGGCCATTTGTTGAATGACTGGATTGAAGACGCAGGTTATACCGAAGTTTCACAGGTGGTGATAAAATTGCCGAATGGACCTTGGCCGAAAGATAGAAGGCTGAAAGAATTGGGGAGGTGGTTCCTTTTAAATTCAAGCGAATGTTTAGAGAGCTATGGATTGGCACTGCTTACCAGAGTTGGTGGAATGGAGAAGGAGGATGTGTTGAAGTTGATTAATGACTCTAGGCAAGATTTGGAAAATCCAAATATTCATATATATTTCCCTTTGTAGGTTACATTTCCCTTTTTAAATGGCTTAGAGTGGTGAGAGAAGAGCGCTAATGAGACGGGATAGGCATTATGTTATTGGTAGGAAGCCGTTGGAGTAGAGAGCTAGTAATGGCGTTGAGATGTAACAAAATGCTTACTTGTTCACGATTGCTTGATATTTGTGCTTGAAATTTCGTGGACTAACTTTTTTCTTTTTCTTAAAAAAAATGCACTTGTATCTCCTAAAGTAAAATATTGAAATCTAGTATATTTCGCGACTGTTGTTTTGAACAAACCAACGTCATATATTTTTCAAATTTCTATCATGAGATATGACTGGATGCTGAGTTAATTCTCAGTACGGTATTAACAAAGCGAAAGATTGTAAGAAATTTTTATAGCCATCAACGTAAATTTTTCTAGACTCCCGTAATAGTGGGTTGTGTAACTCTAGAACAAATAATAAGTAAACGAATCCAATAGGCTCGGCTATTTATTCAATGCCATTGAAACAATGTCTAGGGGAATAGCATCAACCTCCGTGAAGCGCGCCTCATGTACATGTACATGTACTAGCACTCTGGGTAAAAGAAAACAAACTCCATTTCAGACATGACAGACTCCAAGTCTCCGAGAAACGTCAACATGTAATTAACGTCTCCTAAACAGCAACTTGAATAACAACAGTGACTATCAATTCAAGCCAATAGCGGCCCGCCCAAAATCAAAAATTCGCCATGTGTGTCGCTATCAATGAATCAAATACGACGGCTGTTTCCGACTTCTCGACCAACGCAATCCTACATACACCGTCGCTACTTCTGTGCCGTAGAATGTCCCTGCCGTCCTAGGACTTCTCTAACAAGTTTGTTGCGCGATCAAGAGATGCTAAAAGTTTCTTGTTAATGTGCGCTAGTTGTTTCAAGTTTGTTTGCAATCACATGCCTAATCTGTCGATTGGGAGACAGGGAGGGGCTCCACCGAAGTTGATGACGACGGGGAGCTGGACAAGTTGGAGTTTTTGGGGAGTTTTGTTAGGGGGTAAAATTAATGGAGATTTTACTTGGGGAAGAGAGGAGGGGGAGGAGGGAGCCAACCCCGATCATATATTAAGAATAGGAGTGCAAATAGCTACAGGCCATGAGATTGAATCAATACGTGATGCTGCCAAATCGGTTTTAAAAAATAGCATGTGCATCTAGCCATGAATGCAATTCTCCCCTTATTTGACATGAGAGTTTTTTTAGGTCGTACAATGCATATGTGTTAGATTTGGCCTAAGAGTTAGAATTTGCTAAACTTTGGAAAGTATTCTCTGAAATTACGCTAACTTCAGAAGTCTTCCGGAATAATTAGTATCACGGACAGTCACTCGCTCTAGATGTTGATTCTTGGTCGTTTCCTGGACTTTTCCGCAACTTTTTGGTGCAACACAGCTCTAGCACTAAGTGTTTTTCACATTTCGGTTCTTTCCGCTGGTGCGCAGCCCAGAAAATTTCACTATTGTTGGTCCACATGCCAAGAACAGCACTAGTCAGCATAGATAGTGCCCGATTCCACTCTCTCCGCTCACTTCCACCTTTGTAACGTCTACCTGACATCCCGACGGCCAGCACATATCTCACAGTCATTATTGTTGTATCTGTATCACAATCGCCCAGAAGTTTCATTACCTGCTTCGGGTTAATTTCAGAAAAATCTAGTTACAAACAGCAATATGGATTCTAGCTTCAAAGCTTGGCCATCAACGAACCTACCACCCAGCCCTCTTCCAGCATAAATTGCAAATTAAATTTACTAAAAATGCCTAAAAATCTCAACTTTGATCACAATACACCCACTACACACAGTATTTAGCTATCGGCGAAACATTAATATTAAAGATTGCGTCCGATGACAGCCATCGATATAAAACTCAAAGCAATGGACTTAGAATATTCCTTTGTGAGTGCTGCGCAAAAGCATGTCTTCGAGGATAACCTAATTTACATTTGAAGTAAAGGCGAAAACTAATTGTTATCATGATACAGCGGGAAACACAACCAGCACCTACGACAATAAAGGATAAGAGACTTCGTTGCACACGCTGCTAAATCCTCTTGTTGACGAAGTCATTTTGATCCGCACAAAAAATTAAATAGGAAGATTTTCTGGGGTTCGCATAAACTGGGGCTTTGTTTCGTCGTCCAAAACACCGGGGGTGGTATCGGCTGATTCGGTTAACACAAAATTCCAAACAGAGTGGCTCTTGACGAATGACGATCAAGATACCTATTCTTAAGAGAACCTGGGATGCACATTGCCCAAGGCCATACTCCCACTTAACCTTACTAGGCTCGGAACCGAATGAATCCATCCGCTGTTATTAAAATGCAATTAAACCCGCTGTTTCCGCGGCCAGTTTCCAAAGCAGCACAAAATACTACTGCGAGGTATAATCATATAAACAAATGCACAAGATTCGAACACGAGGAATTCAAACGTTTAATCGAATCACAATCGTACATGTACAGTTATGGACGTAAATGTCCGGATGCTTAGTCAGCAGCACTTGCGGTCACTTCGCAACGACTCCACTTCGAACTTCCCCCCTTTCGTGTAAATTAGTAAATCGTGAAAATTATTATCTACAATGTTTTTTTAACAAAAAAAAAAAATCCTTGAGCCAAAAGCCAAACTCAAACCTAAACGCAAACCCAAACCGAAACCGAAAACAAAGCACCGAGTCACCACACCGGCCGAACATGGTACGGTGATTACGCTCCGAGGTGAAGGTTATTCCATGCAAAAATCGCCGCGAAACTCCGAATTCCAAAATCCACGTGTTCTGATACATGTGCCCGAGACCAAGACTGCCATCCTTGTAAAAGTGAAATCCCATACACTGTGAACGCCCCCCGTCCGGCGGCTCAGAAAAAGGTTGGTGATAGGTTGAGGGGGTACCTAGCTTGGATGCAACGGCTTAACTAATAATTCCTAGCCCTTCTCCGCGGCCTTTATAACCTTCCTGCACCGTTGCGTCCGAGCTAGGTGGGCTAGGTGGGCTAGGTATCTCTACTCCCTAGCAATAACCTTTTCTGGGCGGCCGGACTAGGGGTATTTGCAGTGTATGGGATTTTTACTTTCAAGAGGAAGGAAGTCTTGGTCTCGAGCACATACTGTATATCGGAACAGGCGAATTTTGGAATTCCAGTTTCTCCGCTATTTTTGCGAAGGAATATCCTTCACCTCGGAATGTAATCACCGTACCATGTTCAGCTACTGTGATTTCTGAGCGCTTTGTTTTGGGTTTGGGTTCAGATTTGTTTTTAGGTTTAAGTTCAGCTTTGGACTCAAGGTTTATTCGTTTATTCGTTTTTTTGTTTTTTTCCAGATGGAGGCATGATAAAAAAATTTTAAAATGTAGATAATTTTCACAGTTTACAAATTTACAGGAAAGCGGGGAAGTACGAAGCGAAGGCGTTGCGAAGTGACCGCAAAGCGCCGCTGTCTAAGCATCAAGGCACTCGCGTCATAACTGTGCATACTTTACTGAATGGCATGTTTTAAGCAGACTGAGATGGCAGGCTTCGCACTGATTTATGAATCCATTTTATGTTTCAAAGCGCCGTTGAGGAGTTGCCGTTAGGCTACTTATGATTATTGTAATCTCGAGTCCTTGCTTACGATCAGATCAGATTTGGAAATATATATCACCCCGGAGCTGGTATTTAGTTGTGTGTTATTTTTTTTTTTTTTTATTTATTTTTTTTTTTTCTCTTTCCCCTCTTCGATAATTTGAACGAACAGAAAACTGATTGGTGCTATAAGCAATAGGCATACTTTCGGGACGAAAAATAAAAGAAAAACAAACGAATAAAATAAAAATAAAAATAAAAATACAAAAATACAAAAATACAAAAAAATAATAATTTGCCTCATCCTCTAACCCATTATTCACCCAACAAACTCACCCCTCTTCATCCGCATTATAATAACTTCTCACCAAAATTGGAAACACAACACTGAGGCGGGGGGGTACAAGGTATTTTCCAGTTTCTGAACATTCGACAAGCCCGTCGGTTATACCCATAATCTCCGCAACCACTGCATGTTTGTGTATGCATAGGGGATAGGTAATCCACCCAATGCTGCTCGCGCTGCTACAACATGATTTTGCCTTTTTCTCGCTGTGATACTGGCACGTTTCAGCCGTCCACCTTCAGCTCGTTCTCGGCTAGGGAGATTGCATCTTGCTGTTACGGTTGTCTACGATTGTGTTCATTGAGAGCAGGAAGGGCATAACCATCGAGGTTAGAGAGTGAGATCGGTCGAAAGTTCTCGATATAGGTTTTAGTCCATGTCGGAGCAGAAAATACTCCAGGTAGGTAGTCTTCTGTCCTTCCCTGGATTTCGTACACAGGTGTAAGCGTGTGTCCAAATGGTTTCAAATATGGCGCTCCAAGACGAGGTACATTTACGTCAGTCCGTTTATAATTCGCTTTCTGCACCTTTTTATCCCTTTTTTTTTTATTAATTTTTGGCTACGGGAAAATTACGCCTTGAGGTTGCGCTGCGTGCAACTCTAGTTCCGCATACAAAGCTACATATTATACATGTTTCACCTGGTATACTAATCCAGCGCTGGTATTGTAAGGGGCTGCGCGATTTTTGCTGACGTTGTAAAGGTTTTCTCCTTAAATTACCTTCTACCAAGGTCCTTACATACAAATCCTAGGCCTCGGTCCGATAAAGAAGCATTCTGATAAGACGCCCCACCCCTCCCGGATAGAGAAATACTTCGTGACCGTTGCAAAAAAGAAAATTAGATAACCATGGCCGTTCCCACGGCAACGACAGACTATATCACCGTCGACCCGGACTTGGAGAAGGTGCGTTGCCGGTTTTCTACATATCCTCTGTTCCTCGCACTATGGTTGTTGATTCACCGACCATAAAGGCGGGCGTTTGAATTTGCACTTACATCTGCTGTGGTGGGTGGATAATAATCGGAATTGCAAGTATAGGAAACAGGCGACGGGAGCTCGTTGTACGAGAGCGAACTGTGAAGGCCCTCAACCATGTTGCGATTTATTTTGCGGCCAGTTTGTGGGCGATTACACTAATCTTTCGCTTGCCGTAGTGAGAGTGATACGACATCGCTATCCTCTAGCGTTAGAAACTATATTTATGAGAATGGAAGAAGGCATGTTCTGTCATAGCTTCTATAATTTTTGTGGGGAAGATGGTTTGCTAATTGCGGAAAATAGATACCACTCCTTCCACGAAGGAAAATATGTACTGCCAAACGATGAGGTATATTTCGAAAAAAGATGAAGGAGAGAAGAAAAGGAACAAGAATAAGAAATAAAAAAAAAAAAAAAAAGAAAGAAATAGAAAAGAATGCTGGTTCGATTTTGTGTTTTGACTTGCAATTAGGCCGAACAAGACCGGTAAGTATATTTCCGCGTCATACCTAAAATGCGAGGATGGTGTGTTAATATAGTCACTCTCGACAGTCTAGATATGTTCCACCATATCTACAATTTGGTGCTTAATGGAGATCTACATCTCGCCCCAATCGGTGAACACCCGCAACGAATTCTGGATGTCGGGACTGGAACTGGGATTTGGTGTATCGACATGGCTGAGTTCGTCCCTTTGCTCTTTCAAACTGTTCCCGCTCCGTTGTTTACAGTATTCAATAGCAAATACCCCTCCGCCGAAGTCATTGGAATAGATTTATCTCCAATACAACCGGAATGGGTCCCCCCGAACTGTCGTTTCGAAGTCGAAGATGCCGAGAGTAACTGGACCTTCACTAAGAATTCATTCGACTACATCCACGTCCGAGGCATGGCAGGCGGACTCCGCGACTGGCCCTCCTTCTTGAAGGGATTGCAGAAGTACCAGTCCTTCCTTCTCTTCACAAACTCGCAATTCTAACAAAACAGGTATCTCAAGCCAGGCGGCTGGATTGAAGTCGTCGAAGGCCGGGCCTTCTCTTCGAGTGACGACAACTCTTACCCAGAGGATTGCTGTCTCCGCAACTACCTGAATATGTTCAACAAAACAGCGGAGAAAATGGGCCGAATGTTTGATGTTGGCCATTTGTTGAAGGACTGGATTGAAGACGTAGGTTATACCGAAGTTTCACAGGTGGTGACAAAACTGCCGTATGGACCTTGGCCGAAAGATAAGAAGTTGAAGGAATTGGGGAGGTGGTTCCTTTTAAATTCGAGCGAATCTTTCGAGAGCTATGGATTGGCACTGCTTACCAGATTTGGTGGAATGGAGAAGGAGGATGTGTTGAAGTTTATGAATGACGCTGGGCAAGATATGAAAAATCCAAAGATTCATACATATTTGCCTTTGTACGTTACCTTCACCTTTTGAAACGCTTAGATTGGTGAGATGAGAGGCTAATGAGACGGGATAGGCATTTTGTTATTGGTAGGAAGCCGTTGGAGTAGGGAGTTAGTAATGACGTTCAGATGGGGCAAAATGGTTACTTGCTTACGATTGCTGAATGTTTGTATTTGAAATTTCCTCGATTGACTCTTTTTTTAAAAAAAAAAAAAAAAGAAAAGAAAAGTAAAAAAAGAAAAAAAAATCCATTTTGCTATGCTTGTTTCGAATGTGTTTTAGAAATAGTTTTCCGCGCTACTTTGCCTCTGATTTTCAAATCCATCATCGGATTCTGGAAGTCATTGCGCATCACTCGTTAATTATATGACGATATGTGAATTAATTTTTCTTCCAAAAGAAAATTTACTTGTACCCTCTCAGTCAAAATGTTGGAATCTAGCATATTTCGTGACTGTTGTTTTGAACGAACCAACGTCATATAAAATCCTTCAAATTTCTTTGTCATGAGATATAACTTGATGCTAGTTAATTCTCAGTACAGTATTAACAAAGCGAAAGATTGTAAGAATTATTTGTGGCCGTCAATGTGAATTTTTCTAGACTCTCTTGATAGCGGGTTGTGTAACTATAGAACAAATAATAATTTAACAAATTCAATAGGCTCGGCTATCTATTAAATGCCAGTGACATAATGTCACGAAGGATAGGATCAAAACCCCATGAAGCGCTCCTCGTGTGCTCTTGGTAAAACAAAAAAAAACTTTATTTCAGACTCGATAGACTCCTAGTGTCCGAAAAACGTCAACAAGCAATTAAAATCCTCCAAACAACTTGGATAAAAGCGGCTATCAATTCAAACCAAAAAAACCCGCCTAAGACACCCCAAAATTCACCATGTGTCGCTACCAACGAATCAAATACAACGGTTGTTTCCGACTTCTCAGCAAACGCAATCCTACCTACACCGTGGTTACTCCTGTGTCGCGGAATGTCTCCGAAATGCTAAAGACTGCTCTAACAAGTCTGTTTTACAAAAAGAGAAGAAAAATTGTATTCGTTAGAACTACAGAACTAAAAGAGAGACCCAAAAACGAAATTTGGTATCTTTTTCCAGAGAAACTCAAGTTGAACAGAAAAGAAGAGAGGAAAACACAGAAGGTAAGCGACCAACCGACATGTAAGCAGAAAAGGAAATGCAAAAAGACGAAAGAAGCACATAGGCGAGAATCAATATGCAGATATGCAAACACACAAGGCAAGCGACCAACCGATATGCAAGTATGACAGGAAATGCAGAAAGACGAGAGAAGCACATGGCCAAGAAAGACAAGAAAGGAGAAACACATGGAAAACAAAAGACCTGAAAAGAAAATACCGGCATGATTGTCCCTATTCCAACAGTCTGTTTCACGATCAAGAGATGCCAAAAGTTCCCGGTTAATATGCGATAGTTGCTTTAAGTTTGTTTGCAATTACATGTTCAATCTCCCGACTCGGGGCAAAGCGAGGCTCCACCGAAATGAATGGCGGAGGGGGAGCTGAGTAAATTGGAGTTTTGGGGGAGTTTTGTTAGGAGGGAAATTAATGGAGACTTTGTTGCGGAAGAGAGACGGGGAAGGAGGTGGTTGACTTTGCTCATATGATAAGAATAGGAGTGCAAATAGCTACAGGTAGTGAGATTGAATCAATACGTGACACCGCCAAATCGGTTCAAAATAGCATGCGCGTCTATCCATAGGTGTAATTCTCCCCTCGTTTCACAACAGAATTCTTTAAATTGTACGATGCATATGTGTTAGATTCAGTTTGGGAGGTTAGAATTTACTAAAATTTGGAAAGAATTTTCTGAAATTACGTTAACTTCGGGAGTCTTCCGGAAAAAAAAAATAGCATCATGAACGGTCACTCGCTTTGAATGTTGATTCTCGGTGGTTTCCTGGACTATTCCGCAACGTTTTGGTGCAACACAGCTCTAGCCTAGTTCTCACACTTCAGCTCTTCCCGCTGGTGCGCAGCTCAGAAAATTTCACTATTCTTCCCCCACATGCCAAAAACAGCACTGGTCAACATAGATAGTGCCTGATTCCACTTCCTCCGCTCACTTCCACCGTTTCCACATTATAACACCTAACATCTTAACTGGCCACACATATCTCATTAGCAACCATTATTGCTTTAATTTTATCAAAACTGCTCCAAAGTTTCATCGTTTGTCTCGAGGTAATTCGATAAAGATCAAGTTACAAATGGCAATATGGATTCTAGCTTCAAAGTTTTAACATGAACGAACCTACTAATCAACCCTCTTCCAGCGTAAACTACATAGTAAATTTACCAAAATGTTACAAAAATTCTTGAATATCTCAACTTTCATAACAATACACCTACTACACACAGTACTTGGCTATCGGCGAAACATTAATATTAAAGATTGCGTCCGATGACAGCCATCGATATATAAGACTCAGTGGTTTGAGCAAAAAATTTAGAATCGTTCTTTGTGAGTGCTGCACGAGAGTTTGTGGGTTCGAGGTTTTTTCGAGGATAACCCCATTTAACCTGAAAAACTAGTTGTCATCGTGATATAGTGGAAAACGCAGCCC
>JABYPW010001999.1:0-12757 GCA_016880775.1 Phymatotrichopsis omnivora | reverse complement strand
AGTTTCTTGGCCATGTGTACGCTGAGCCCTCTGGCTCCGGTGGCTAGTCTGTTGATGTTTCTGAGGCTTGCCTGTGCTTGCCCTAGTCTGTGCTGGCAGTGTGGGGTGTACTTCTCTCCTCTGTGCAGCATGACCCCGAGGTATCGTACTAGATCTTTGTGTTCCACTGTTTCTCCTAGGATTGTGACCGGGAGCCTGTCCTTCGGTTCCGCCCTGATGTGCTGCAATTCTGTTTTTCCTGGTGATAGTGAGAGTAGAAGGCTTTCCAACTTCCTTTTCAATGTTCCGTTGACGAATCTCTCCAACGCCCTACAATTTTCTTCATAGCTTTTTCCTGAACAAAGGAGACAGATGTCATCTACATACATGTACACTCTGATTTGCGCCCCGCTGTCTCTTGTCAGTTCAGCCACATATATGTTGAATAGGAGGGGGGAGATGGGGGAGCCCTGCGGTACTCCTGGGTTTATGTCTTTCTGGTCTGATTGTGTTCCTTTATCCGAAAAGGCGAGACTCCTCTGGCTGAGAAAGGACCAGGTCCACCTGACTATGTACTCCGGGGTGTTCCCTTTCCTTAGGGTGTCTAGCAGTTTTTTCTTGTTGACCCTGTCGAAACCTTTTTCGATATCCATGAAGAGCATGGTGTTCTTTTTGCCTTGGTTTTGCTCCAGTCTGCTGTCGTGTTTGAGGGCGTTTATTGCGTCCGTAACCGACCTTCCTGGGAGTGCTTCATACTGGTTTTCCGTGATCATGTTGTTTTCTATTGCGTGCTGGGACAGTCTCACGGCGATTACTTTCTCCAGGATTTTCCCTATGGTATTGATGAGGAAGATGCATCTGTAGCTGTTCGGGTTTTCGTACGATTCTTTCTTCGGTTTTGCTAGGGCGATCCCTAGTGTACTCTTGAAACTTTTGGGGTGGACTCCATGTTGCATCAATGGTTGGATGACCTGTATGATCGTAGAGGGGTTGGTTTCAGTGAGATGTTTCCATAGCGTGTACCCTATTTGGTCTGGCCCTGGTGCCGTGGTGTGTAGGGTTTTTCTTATGGCGTACTTGAGTTCCTCTGTCGTGATCTCTTCTTTTGTGAGCTGCTCTTTTGTTGGCGGGGGGGGGAGAGGATCTTCTTGTACGGGGAAGAAGTGGTCGATTAGCGCCTGTGCTTTCTCGTTGGGATTCGTTGCGCCGTTTATTGGTGGGAGGGGGACGTCTCTTGCTGGTCGGGTGTACTTGAGGGCTTTCCATAGGTCCTTGTTGTTTATTTCTGCTAGGAATTTGTGCCAATGTTCTTTTTTGGTTTCGTATACCTTGTGTCGGAAGTTTCTCTTTGCCTCGCTAATTTCCTGCTTGGTACCTTTTTTCCTGGCTTTTCCTAGTGCTTTTTTCATTTCGCTCAACTCTTTGTTCCACCATGGTTTCGATTTGGGGAGGATAGTGGTCATTGGTAGGGCATCGTTTTCTTTGATTTTGCTCATTAGGTTTTCGATTGTTTCCGCTGTCCAGCTGTCTGGGTCTTCTGGTCTGAATTGGGGGGCTTTCCACTCTTTGATGTTCTCTTCTATTTTTTCCCAGTCGGCTTTTTTGAAGTCGTATCTTACTGTTTTTTCGTATGACGCTTGTTTCGAGTCTAATGTGATCGCTATAACTTCGTGGTCGCTGGTGGTCTGTGCTTGGTCTGGGGCTATCTGCCAATTTGTTCTCCAGTTTGCCAGGTCCGGGCTGACGAACGCTAGGTCTATTGTTGTGTCTCTTTGCTTTCCTTGTCCTATTCTTGTGGGGGTGTCTTGTTCGTTGAGGAGGTGATATAGGTTCTTGTTTGCTGAGTCTACTAGGGGTTCTGCCGCTCTTGTTTCTTCTTTCGAGCTTTTTTCCCACCATGGGTGGTGGAGGTTCATGTCTCCTAGGACTATGTTCTTGTTAGGGGCGAAAATCCGGTCCCATGGTATTTCCTTGGCTTTTTGTTCTGGGGGCTTATATACGTTGGTGATGTCTGTGTACTTGTTTCTGTTCCAATATATTCTTGTGACTTGGCAGTCTCCGTCTTTTGTCCATTGGGGAAAGGGCCTTGTCCTGCCGTCTGTCCTCACGTAGGTGGCCACCCTTGACCTTGTGGTATTACTGGGGTAAAAGCGAGCGTATCCTTGAAAGATCGGGGGGGTGTTGTTGAAAGTTGGGGGTTCTTGTATTGCGATTATGTTTGCTCCATTCTGTACCGCCGTTTGCATGAGGGATTGGAAGTTTGCTTGGGATCTGTGACAATTGTGTTGCAGAATTTTAAGGACTGGATGTGGGCCGAGGTCCCACTGTATTTTTTCCTCTTTTTGCTCCATTAATTATCTTGGAGCATTTCGATTTCCATGCTGATCTGATCCATCCATTCTTTTCTTTTTTCCTCTACTTCTCTTGCTTGTTGGTCTTTTGCGGCTTTTACAGCCGGGCACTTGGGGTCTGTGGCCTTGTGGGGTCCCTTGCAGTTGGTACAGATTAGGCCGTTGTGGTTGCAGGGACCGGTAAATTTGCATTCTGGGCAGACATGTCCTTTTGTGTTGTGGTGTGGGAAATGGTCGTGCAGGTTGCCGCAGATGTTGCAGTTTTCTTCTTCCTCCCTGCACATTGCGCTGAAGTGTCCTATTTTGAAGCACTTGTAGCATACGGCGGTTGGGTTGGGTCTCAGCGATTTCATTACTTTGCAGGTCCTGTTGAAGAGTACTACTTGTTTGCCTAGTTTTGGGACCTGGTCTTCGGTGATCCTTATGGCGACTGCTGCGAATTCTCCTCCCGAGGGGTTGTTCTTTCTGTCTTGTTCGTTTTTGAGGTATCTGGCCGCTGCTATTTCTACATCGGCGACGTATAGCAGTTCTTTGGCGAGAGCATGGCTTGGGATTTCTCCTAGGGGTCCGGTTGGTACTGAGTGGATGACCATTTCTGTAAACATCGTGGCCACTCTAAATCCGTCTCTTTCAATTTCTCCGTTAGTGTTGTGTTTGGTGACGTGGTTGAGCGCGTCTATGTAAGGGACTAGAGCGCTGGCGGTGTGGGTGGGCGGGGTGGTTATTATGATTGTCGATTTGTGGTTAACTCTGACAGTGATGCCTCTGAGCTCTGTGGGGGCTTTCTGCTCTGCGAGGACTCTTATGTATGCTTCCCTGAGCTTTTCGGGGTTGGTTCTTGTGATGCTGGGGTGGAAGACTCCGACGGTCGGGGAGTGCAATTCTCTTCTGGAGGTGGGGAAGGTTTTTGTTCTTTGTTCTCTTCCTTTTCCTTTTTCCTGGTTTGTTTTTTGTGTGCCGCTGTCGGTGGGGGTGTTGGAGTGTGCGCCCTGCGCTGTTCTCTGGGCCCAGGTTTTGTTTTGTCCGTCGTTGTTGTTCGTATTTTTCTGGGGGTTGGCGCTTTTGCTTGTGCTGCTTTCCGGGGCGTGCTCTGCGAGTGGTACTGCTGGCGCAACTGTTGACTGGGTGTGATTCTTTGGGGTTTGTGCGCTGGGCTGGGCTGGGGGGGCGGGCCTTGCCTGGAGTTTGTTAATGGTGGACTTGAGGTATCTGATTTCATTCGCTTGGTTTTGGATGTGGGCGTTGATTTCTCTGAGCTGTTTGTTGTGTTCGTGTCTTTCCATGTGCATGTCGTCTAGTTTTCTCCAGATGTGGTTTATGGCGTGTGCGATGCTTCCGAAGGCCTCCATGTTCAGGAAGGCTCTTTTGTCGTCGTTGTCGATAAATTGTTGGAAGGTTTTTCCTAGGTTGTCAGGCATCATGCTTGCCAGTTCGTATCGTGGTTCCATTGGGACGGGCGAAAAGGATTCTCTTGAGGAATTCTGCGCTCTTTTCTTTCCTTTGTTTTGTGCTGGTCTGGTTGTGGTGTTGGAGTCGTCGTCTGAGTCTTCTTCACTTGCATGCATCGATCTGTTGCTCGGTAGGGTTGGGAGGGAAAGTAGGGAGAGGGAGCTGGCCGAGCGTCCTCTGAAGGTGGGATAGCTGCTATCAGATTGTGCGCTTGGGGGGGCGCTCGCGTACTGGGTAGCTGGGACTTGTGCGGTTGGGGTGGGCTCGTATGGCGTCATGTTGATGATGGCCTCTGCCGTTGATTGATGTTCCGGGGACGGGGCATATGGGGTGAGGTTGAGCATGGCCTCTGCTGTACTAGTGTGACTCTGGTTGTCCAGATGGCCTTGGTTGATGATGGTGGTGTGCCCCGATGAGCTTGTTTGGGTTGGGGTTTGTACTGGCATTGGGTTTTCTTCTGCCATTTGCATTCTTTGTACGTCGTGTTCTGTTAGGCGTAGATCTTGGTCCCAGCTATGGATGTCTTCTTGGTTGAAGGCTCGTGGGCTACCAAATTCGGGGCTAGGCGTGACCGCACTCGATCTAGTGGTGAGCGTGGGCTGGGACGTTGGGAGCCTGGTCCGAACTGGGTTGTTGATGATGGCGGGGTCGAGGCGGGGGAGGTTGTCGTTCTGGCTCTGGGTCGAGTTGGTGGAGTTCGAGCTGTTGATGGAGATAGGATTGTTTTGTGACATTTTGACTTTTTCTGACCGTGTGGAAAGCTTCCTATTTTCAGCGCGGCCTGTGAGCTGTGCTCCAACCTCTATCCGAGGGCCAGGCGGTGATGGGATAGGTGGGACTTCTTCCACGGGAGTTTTTTGGGCGTTTTGTTGACTATCGCGAAGGTAGGCGAGTTCTTCGTAGTAGCCGACCGTGTAATGTAGGGGGGGGGAAGGGAAGTGCAAGAGGCCTGGACAACAAGACAGAAACACCCATGCGCTTATATATTCCATCCTTCACCTGAGCTGATAATGAGATGACAAAGGAAATAGAATATGATAGAAACTAAGACCCGTTCTAGACCATCTCCTGATTCCTAATCGCCGAAACCTATAGAAGAGTCCAGAATGGATAGGACGCGATTAGTACTTGATTTGACTATGATCGCCTATCACACCTTCAGGCCTCACTCCCGATTTATGATAGTCTCTCGCGATATGAGTCCGATCGCCCGATCATGACCTCATGGCTGACTAGGCCAATGTCACGTCATGCCGATAGCCAATCACATGCCCATGGGGCTGACTTCCCGTGCTTAGTCAAGGCTAACGGCAAAGCCACACCATGCCACATCATGCCACAGGTCATGTGACAGAGGATCGTCTCCAGAGCGCTTAACACAATGGTGAAGGGTAAAGACGGCATACTCACATGTTGACAATCTAAGCGTAACCTGCATCATAGCGCATCGTCCAGGTACCTTGACGCTGACCACTACCGGTGTTCATAACACCAATATCATATCATGCTGATAGCTGATTATGTGGTTACTATAGGGCTGACTTCCTACACCTAGTCAGGGCTAATGACAAAGCTACACCATACTACCCTATGCCATGGGATTATGTAATAGAGGATCATAACTAGAGAACTTAACATAATGGTGAAGGAATGGAGATGGCATACTCACATGTTAATATTATAAGTATAACCTCCATCATAGCATATTATCAACAGTACCAATAATGTGACACTACTGATGTTTATAATATAATGATTCGATGGCGTTTATTTTCTTTGTAAAAGTTTCTCTGGAGCTACTCAGTCGGAAATGGGTATTCAAGAGGGAGTAGATGAGCGATGTGTTTTGGTTTCTTCTTCTCTCTCTAGCCATCATCGCAAGTCTTGTACCATCTTTGGGCCTTAAGAATATACGTGCTTTTCATCGATAAATTCTCTATCTTCTTATGACTGCTTAATAAAGGTAGAAAATACAAGCAGTTATAACTTGCCAGTTAAGATATCTGAGTTCACTCAGTAAGAAGCTCTTACGAAGCTTCTTGTACCTATAGCTATATTTACATCCTCAACGAGTCTTCCATCATATATAATACTGATTTAGCAAGACTGTATAGTTTTCTACTAACCCTTCTGCTAGGGGCTGCGATATCTGTTCATAGCATTCTTTTATGAAGGTGGCTAGGTCTTGTGACTACACATCCTCCTAAGGGGTATATCGGAGATTTAGTACACTGCATGCAAGCATAGGGTCCCTATTACAGATGACTGTACTAAGTGGTTTACCTAGGTACTAGGATATGTATGGAATATGCTCTATGTTAACTAGAAGGTATGTCAGAAACCTTGATCATCTCATGAGCCATGGAACTATGTGATGAGTGTTGTTGCCACTGAGCCCTTACTAAGTGAGGTGAGGTATTGACAACATGACATGTATAAGATTAGATGTAAGTAATCGATGACAAATCTTGTCACCTTGATCTCATTGTGATATACTAATCGGTCACATTGTTAGAGGACTGGACTTAAAGAGTATACTCTCTGAAGGTCCTGAATGATCATGCTAAACCTTTCTCTAATTCTCCAAATCATGAAACTGATCTCTTTCTACGGAATTGTAAAAGAATATAGGAATCTTGATGGACTGTTTCAATGGGGTTTATTTCCTTTGTAAAAGTTTCTCTGTAGCTACTTAGTCAGAAATGGGTATTTAAGGGAGAGTGGATAAGCGATGTGTTTGGTTTCTTCTTCTTCTCTCGCTATCCATCATCTCAAGTCTTGTACCATTTTTTGAGCCTTAAGAATATATTTTGCTTTTCTTCGATAAATTCTATATCTTCTTATGACTCCTTGATAAAGGTAGAAAACACATACAGTTGTAAGTTTCCAGTTAAAATATCTAAGTTTGATCAGTAATACCCTCTTATGAAGCTTCTTGTACCTATATCTATGTATACATTGTCTACAAGTCTCCCATCACAGTCTATGTTAGTACTTGAAGTTACGGATTGGTACAGCATTCCCAAAGACTGACATTTGATCAGATCAAAGCAGTCAATATGGCCATTATACATGTTATAGATTTGGACTTTCTATCCCTTATATTGGATACAGATGGAAACTATGTCCCTTCTATAGGTAGATTACAGGGAAACCTTCTCAAAATAGGACTTCTAAATATATATAGCTGCTATGAGGAGATCCTCTAGGTAGAAGAATACTGCAAAGGTGGGATGTGAGATTGGTCTTCCCTCTACAAGAAAATGTTCTTGGATACATAAGATATTTGTACCATATTTAGAGCTTACAAGGACTATAGATTGAAATGCAGAATAGCTTTTATTTATTTGACTTGAAAAATCCTATAATCTAACTTTCCTCTATAAAGTTCCTATCCCTATAGTGCTAGGTCATGGTGAGAGTGAGAATTAGTAGGAGAAAACTAAAGAATAGTCTTAAGTATATATGGAGTACAAGGGGGAGGAGTACTTCTCTAGTTTCCATCCCTTGTAATGTTTTGGAGTCAGCAGTCACCTGCCTAAGTATGATCATTAGAAATGGACCTACTAGTACCTCCAGCTGATAGATTACTAATACCTAGTGAAGAGGAGACTACCCCTACCACACTGCCCAATAATGGAGACTTACTCATTAGTGGGTTATGTTCTTGATTTACTTTATCAGCAGAGATGAAAATCTTGATCTTTGCAGATTTTCTTGATAACTGGGTACGAAAGATCCAACAATTAATGGGCCCCAGTACAGTTAATACATTGGAGTGAAACATGTTTATAAGCGTAGGCCTTAGAGCATATTCTGCATGAGTGCTTATACTCACTAGTAGGGTAGGGGCCTGTGCAGTGATTACAGTAGGGGGTGTTGTAGCGAATACTAGCCTAGCAACTATATTCCTAGCATTAAGACCACTGGTGGACTTCTAACCTCTGGACCACCTTAACAATTTTTACCTGCACCCTAAAGAGACACAACTTCTTTATTTTTATGAGGTTAGAAATATCTCTGAGCTCCACACTAACTATAGATAAGAAGGCTGCTTTTTCTTAGAGTGAGTATGCAGTAGTTAGCATCTTTGCTTTCCAGTAGGACTTACATTTTGCAATTTATAACTGGAGCAGCAAGGATTCTAGGAGGTGTCTCATAGATGAGAATATATTACTAGGTAGGCCATACAAGACTATGTCACCTGTTACTGGGTAAAATTTC
This sequence comes from Phymatotrichopsis omnivora, assembly GCA_016880775.1. Taxonomy (NCBI): domain Eukaryota; kingdom Fungi; phylum Ascomycota; class Pezizomycetes; order Pezizales; family Rhizinaceae; genus Phymatotrichopsis; species Phymatotrichopsis omnivora. The sequence goes on along the minus strand of JABYPW010001999.1, from coordinate 4,754 downwards.
ATAGTGGGTCGAGAACCCCCTCCTATGTATAGAAAAAAGTTTCTTGATGATGGATTCTATGTGTAGCCAGTGTGGTACCAAGGAATTAGCCATCAGGAGTAGGTAGAGGAGGCATATAATTATTCCTTGTTAGTTGATTGAGGTGCTTAGCTTTCCCCTTTCACTGAAATGAAGCTTTGCTAGTTGCTCTACAAGGTTGGCAGCTGCTAAAACTACGGAGGCTTTTTAGACATCTGTGGGGGGGGCTTCCAGTATTCATAGGACCAGAAATTGACTAGTTTTATAGGGTAGGCCTATATTATCCTTCTGCTTTAAGGCTGGCATCTGACTATGTGCAGGGTTATTTGATTTATTAGCAGGCTATTTCAGAGGCAGTCTAGGGGACTTTCATCTTTGGGTGCATGATTTTTTCACTGCTGCTGACTGGGATCAGGATTATAACCTCCTTCTCGATTTAGGTTCCTCAGGTAGAGAGAGGGGGGCACTAGGCCTGTACTGAGGTACCAGTTATTTAAATGGTTTTTGATAGTGGGGACATCTCAAGATAGGTGTAACACTTGTCTAGTAAGGATAATAGCTAGGGAGATGGGTCCCATGAGTGCTACATCGCAGGCGCTATCTAAAAATTGGAAGTCCTCGTCAATGAAATTAGTCAGGAGGGAGGTACTAAGCAGCAAGGCTAACATAGAAGAAAGAGCTGCTTTTAGCATCGAGACATTGAATAGTTGAACATTTTGAGTATAACCCATTTCACTGTATAGGTCTCTAGCTATTGTAAAGGACAACTCCTTCAGTGATGCAACTGATACTCAGTCTGTATTAGGGTTTTTAGGGTAAATCAGGGTAGAAGAAGATACACAACTCTTTCGAGGACTCAAGAGGTGCACATTAGGTGAGGCAATGATATGCTAAAGGTTTGTGGGAATAACTCTTTATTCCTGAGGTGTATACTTAATATACTGCATAAAGAAGGAAGAAAGGAAATACAGGACCACGAGATTTCCTTCTCTTTTATACCAATCGCCAAGAGCACTGCCTCCCTTCTAGAGCAGTCTCTCTAAACCCTGTTTTGTCCACATGACCCTTTTTCCCTATGTCATTTAATCTAAACACTGTTCTCATGACCTCTGCAAGGCAGACAGCTAAACATGAGTGACCGTACATGACCGTGTGATAATTTATGATTCTTAATGTAGAATTCCAAAGAACATCACTAACAATAGGAAATATAAGAAGAATACAACAAGTAGGAAAGTACATGACCATGATCCATGACAGCTATGAGCAAAGGCATAGGTGAAGAAACATGAGAGTAGATGGAGTTACAGAGTTACTGGGGTAGCAATTCTACTGTTTTCTTGACTAGGGACTTGTCTTTGAGTATGTTAGATGAGCACATGATCACAGGACAACCAGAATAAGTTGAGCAATAGGAGGCACTGTCTGATGTTTTAGAGATGTCCTTACTTCCATGAGAAGGTATGGCACTGGTTGTAGCAGTAGTTTCAGTAGGGTAGGTCAAGGTTTGAATACCAATTAGGATAATATTTTAGGACTCTACTAGATTTAGGGTAGGAGATGATAATAAATTAAATATGAGACATTTGCCAGGACCAAATAGCATGGCAGGATCCTGTGCAGCTATAACACTTTTATTTCCTGTATGAGGTTTAGGCATTGGGGCAGTGCTAGGAGTTTGAGGGTTTGTAGATAAAGATATTTTGATGGGTAGAACCAGTCTCAAGGGGAGAGCAAAAGGGTACAAGTGATCAAAATGTATGGGTGTGGTTTGAAAAGGGTAGAAGCTTGACCAGAGCAGGGGTGGGAAACCCCCCTCCTCTTATAACTATTGTTTCTGAGCTTCCCTAAGCAACCTCTTATAACTATTCAATCCCTGCCACTATGTACCAATCCCTTCCTTTAATTGTGGTTCAGGGGCTGCTTATGCTACTTTCATCAAGTATGACTCTGCCCATGTTCTGCCAAGGCTGACATGTGTCGTTCCAGGTGTAATCCCTGTGCCTGGAACGTTCTTAGAATTACGCCGTAAAATCTAAGAAATACTTCCACTGTTCCGCGTTCCAGCCATTAAAGACAGAATCTTATGGTGCGGCTTCAGCCCCACCTGTTTTTACATAAGCTCTAGAACTTGAGGGGGAAATCCAGGTACAGGACCAGGGGAAAATAAGCGGGATCAGCCATGACTAAGCTATGCCCTAAACTACCCAAAGAAAAAAGAGCGAAAAGACTCAGAACAAACACTAGAAGCGTGGCCCCACACCTGCCTACCTGTCCCCCACCTGCGATGCGAACTCGTCTCTACTATTAGGTTGTACTTGGCGATCGACAATAACCGTCGCGCCTAGTTTTGTGGAAGAGAGAAAACCCTTGAGGTTTTCAATGTGAGCGCAATCATAGACTAGGGTGAAGTAACTCATGATTTTAGGTGTTGTACTCTCGCTTCCGTTTGCAGGCTCCAAGGAGCACGTGCCGTTCCATACCTTCCGAAACGTTCTCAGAAATACTTCGTATTTCCTAGCATATACGCTGCAGCGTTCCGGGCCTGATCCCTACTCCCGGAAAGTTCTGACTTTTACGCTGTAAAATCTAAGAATTATTTCCAGCGTTCCGCCTGTCTTTATTTGCTGTCACACGGAACGTGCAAGTGAGCCTTGGCGGAACGATGACACAGAGATGTGGCGCAGGGTTAAAACAACGGGTAGCGTGAGGCTTGGCGTAAGGGGAGTATCCCCTGCACTTGGTTGAGAAGTAGCAAAGCTTCTTCAATCCCACCATTCGATAGACGGATACAGCACAGACGGAATTCACTCAATGCCTATCGATCGTTCTCTCGGCCGCAATGTGCACTTTTACGATGCTTCAAAGCCCGGCGTCGCTTTGGGCGGACTCATCCAGAATGGGTCGGTCACGGAAACGAATTTTCTCGACATGATGGAGATTCTACTCGTGACGGAGGCTGCTATACGCGTTCAAGAAAGGACTTCAGGCCATGTCTTAGCGGCAACGAACAACCCGCTGCAACCAGGAGAGTATGACGTTTATTGCGACGGTAGGCGCTCACTTGGCGGGAGCTTCAATCGCTAGCTAACTTTGAACAGGTCCTATTGAGGTCAGCAATGAGCCATGGGCGCATCGCCTCATCTCGCACAATGTGTCAGGCCGGGAAGATGCTTTTCGTAATGGGATCCGTTCTCGCGATGGGAAGTGTGTCATTTCAGGCCTCGTGAATAGCAGAGCTTATCGTGGGAACTGGACGCTTTTTGAAGCAGCACATATATTTCCACTTGAGCAAGAAAGCTTGTGGATTCAGTTCAGTTACGGCCGTTGGATTACAGATATGGACGACACTGTTGGTGTCTCAAAGATCAACTCGCTGCAAAATGGGTTTATCCTTCGAGAGGATATCCAGAGTCTATTTGATCAATACCTTATTTCGGTGAATCCGGTTGTGAGTATACTGAGTGAATTTATTTCTTATACTAATTCAAAATAGGAAAACTACAAGATTGTGGTGTTTGATGACGATATCCTGGGCTTGGATGGTCGGATTCTCGATCCCGTCTGCCGCAATCCTAAGGATCCGCACCGTGTGTCCGACCAGCTTCTCAGGTGGCATTTTCGGCAATCTGTGCTCGCGAATATGAGAGGTCCTGGTGAACCTATCTTCGAGCTCGACTTTCCACCAGGGATAGACATGCTGAGGGAGATTCGAGAAGGACCGTATGCGCAAGAAAGGTTGGAGATGGAGTTTGCGTCGAGATTGCATGAGGTTGTCTGAGGAGTTAATTGTTTTGTTAATCAATATGCAATTAGTTATTCATTGATTATGTTATTTTTCTAGGAGGACCCACTGAGCGAAGCGAACTAGTCAGCGATGAGGCGCAGCAAGTAAATAGATTGGAGCGCAGCGCAAAGGAAGATAACCGCGACCGTGGCCATGCCTCACGCTACCCGGAGTCTATAAATCATCCCAACCCTTGTGTCGCGGGGTGGAATAAATGCACGTGGAGTGGCTGTGCCAACTCCCTCCTCGAAAGCACGTGCCGTTCCAGACCTTCCGGAAGGTTCTCAGAAATACTTTGTGCTTCGTAGGATATACGCTGCACGTTCCGTGTTCCAGCAAATAAAGACAGAATCTTACCCAGTGTTTCGCCTGGGTCTTTAATAGCTGGGAACGCTTGTCGTTCACCGTGTGTCAAGCTACACTCTCCCTCGCTCTGCTACGGTCACGCTCGTCCCTCGCCTATCGCGTCGCTCCGCTCCTTGAGTCCTACGGCCCCCTGCTTCGCTGCTCAGGGGGTCCCCGGTGTAAAATAGTAAAATCAATAAATTAAAAAAATAAAAATACACACACATTGGCTTCGCCCCCTCTTTCGGACAAAGTCCTCAAAGGGTCCCCCCTCATACCCAGTAAAATCTATCAATCCATTTTTGATGAACTTATGATCAAAAAAATACCTTGTCAATGTAACACTCATGAACACATCAACGCAAAAACGAGAGAAAACCTCTTTAATGCCTGTCGCTTGGCGCATATCTTTCTAAAATACCACTTTTTCTCTTTCTTGCAGGAGGCTGAGCCAATAGCCAAAAGCATCGAATCAAAGATGCAGTATATTTCCCGACTAAACTAACGCACTCCAGTTCGATGTACTTACATGTATTCAAACTTAAAAAAAATAAAGACAATACGGAAACAATGACTACAAGCAAAAAAAAAAAAAAGAAAAAAA
>JABYPW010001998.1:0-12758 GCA_016880775.1 Phymatotrichopsis omnivora | reverse complement strand
ATTTCCCCCCCCCCCCCCCCCTGGTCGCTTCATGTTCAGGCCAGGCTTCTCTGAGTTCACATATCTCGTTCTTGAAATCGATACTTTTTCACGACTATTGCTTTCAAACACCGTCACGATAATTTTTCTTCTTTGGCACCTGGATAAGGTTTGGTACACAGTACACAAAGAGGAATAACTATCAAGATGTCCGGCTCCTCCACCCCCTGCTCCTCCTTCAACCCCTCCCGCCGGCCCCGCCCCCCTCCCTCACCATTCGAACAAAGAGCAGCCGAGCTCGCTAACGTCCTAACCCGCACCGCTGAACACGGTAACGTCGAAGCACTCTTCAAGAGAAGGGAGCTCCTCCTGACAACCGATAAACCCGAAATCAAAGTATACCAAGAGGTCCTTCTACTGGAATTCTTAACAGAAACTCTACCAAAGATAACCCAAACCTTGGGGGCTTTGGTAGACCAGTCGAACGCCCAAGGTAAAGCTATCGCCGACCTGCTCGAAGGTCATAATGCAATTCGCGACCGCGTCGCCGCCCTCGATGACAACTTAAGCGAGATCCGGCAGACGCTCCGCTCCGAAACCTCTAACAACGCTCTTGAGGAATCCCTCAAGAAAATCAAAAAAGCGACCAAAGAGACCTCCAAAAAGGTCAAAAAGATCGCAAAACCGAATGTCGCCCCAAACGTGCCCGCTGCCAGCACTACAACACCCCCGCAACCACCACCCGAGGCAACTTAGGCGCAGGTAGTCTCAAAACGCTCCAAGAAAGCTGCAGCACAAGTATCCCCTCTCCTCGCACAAGCCAGCGACCGACGCTACCCCGCCAAGCGCGATCGTGAAATTATCATCACCACTGCTTCTGAGGTTGGCACCTTCGACCCCGTCAAGCTAAGGGATGCTGTCAACAACACCTTGGTGTCGGCAAAGGCCCCTGCCGCTCTCCGCATTTCCACTGTTCGAAAGAACAACCAGCGCTCTGTTGTCTTAACCACCATCGAAGATGTCACCGCCTCCGCCATGCTCGCATACCGTAACAGAATCGAGGACACCATCAAGGAATACTTCCCCACAGCCTCTGTTTGAAAGAACCACAGGTGGAAAAAGTACTTGGTACACAATGTCCCCCACTCCCACACTGATGCCTTTACCGAAGCAGACATGTTCTGTCGGGAAATCGAACACTTCAATAAAGGTATCACCCTAGCACAAACCCCCCGATGGTTACTACGCGAAAGCGATCGAACTGGCAAACTTGCGTCCTCCCTGGTCATAATGGTCATCGACGACGACAATGAAAAGCGCATTCTCCAGGGACTCACAATCCTTACCCGCAAACGACGTGTCAAGAAGTACATCCCCTTTAACTTGGTGACACGCTGCACAAACTGTCAAGAGTTTGGACACCACCAAGCTCGCTGCTGAAACCCCCCACGATGCAATATGTGCGCGGATGCGCACCACACCTCGAAACATACCTGCGGCCATGACGAATGCAAGAAAGTCGGAAGACTTTGCGACGACATGGTCCTCAAGTGTGCTAACTGCAAAGGAAAGCACACTGCTTCGAATCCCTCCTGCCCGGCGTTCATCCAAGTGAGGGCACTGGCTGCCGCCCGGAAGGAGGAGGCTGTTACCGTCACAATGGGTGGCGTATGATTTCCTAGACTTTTTCTTTCGATTTTTTCCTTTAGCGTAAAAGGTTTGGGCAGTTGGAGGAGGATTTCCTTTTCTTTTCTTTCTCCTTTCCACTTTATTTTGTTTTATTTCGCTTTTCTTCGTAAGAGTCCGGTAGATAGCTGTTGTAAGGTTCGCCTCGCTAGGGATATCGGACGGGAAGGCTATTTCGCGGGACCATTTGTGGCGCATTTTCTACTGTACTGGTACGACATCGTGTACTTATTTTTTAGCCGCTTTTCTTTTGTTTCATTTCGGTTGGGGGAGAACGGGTGATACGCCATAGTCGAGGACTGCATGCGGACGACCCGGGTAGGCTATAGAAGAAGTAGAGTAGTTTACCGAACAGAAATGAAATATCATCATCATCATCTTCATGTTCTGGCCCAAAATCCCAAGCAACACCCCCAAGGCCAGCTAACCCTTTACACCGACGCCTCCCAGGTGGGAAAGTCCAACCAGGTCGGAAATGCAGTAGTCGCGTACCTAGATGGGAAACAGGTCAGCGGAAAATCGAAAACACTAGGATCAGGAGTCCACGTATTCGACGGAGAACTGGATGCAATACTCGAAGCCCTCAAACTCGCTAGCGATCTCTCCCACAAGCTCCGCTTCAGCTCAGTAGTGGTCTACACGGACAGCCAGGCCGCCATCACGGCCGCCGCCAACCCCTACCCAAGCCCTACCCAACACCTAGCCAAGGCTATCTTCGAAGTAAACGCCACCATAGGTACCGCCCAGATCGAAACCGAGCTTAGATAGGTCCCAGCATACAAAGGCATCGCCGGAAATGAAAAAGCCGACCAGATGGCCAAGGCCAAGTCCAAAAAACCTGAAGCCAACCCGAAGAAAGGGACCACCAAGAAAAAGACAGTAACCAGGTCGGTTATCCAATCCAAAACCAAAAAGCACCTCTGGGAAGAGTTCGAAAGTTACGCTGAAAGAAAAATCCCAAAAAAGCCAGACCAGTATACCACGATCGAGAAATACGCCGCGGCACGCGCCTTTCAGTTTCGCACCGGCAGAGCGTACGTCCTGAACCTACAACCATACAAGACGGAGCAAAACATTTGCACCTGCGGCGACTCTCAGTCGATCGAACACTACCTACACCACTGTTCCACCCCGGCCCCATGGAGAAACATGATCAAAGGGCACACGACCAACGAAATCCTATACGAAAACTCCGACCTGTAGACCAAGCTGGTAGAAAAAGGACTCGGAAGACCCCCCCGCCCGCCCGCCCCCCAACCGGAAGTAGTGATAGCTGTAAGAGGAGGTCTGAAAACGAGCGTGTAGAGGACGGAGGCCTTAGCGACGGATTTGTTTTTACATCTTTTCCTTTTTCTCTTCTTTTTCTTCTCTTTTCTTTGCTTTTCGCGCTTTTTTCTTTTCTTTTCTCCTTCTTTTCCTTTGTATCTTCTCATTTTTCGGCACGAGTAGGTGGAGGATCATCCTGTTTTCTTCGGTTATGTTCTTACTTTTAATTAAGTGTAAACGCCCTGCTGGAGGAAATGGGATGTAAAATAAACGAATAGGGAATAAAAGAAACATCGCTTCATGTTCTTTGATCCGAGGGAGGATAAGATAAGTCGCTTCATGTTCTTCCCCAACTACACAAGACTGCCTCCTATGCCAGGAAGAAACAAAGAAAGAACAAAGTCCCCAAAAGCCCCATCCTGGAAAGCAGAACCTGAGGGACAACACTCCAGAAAGAGGATGCTACAGCTAGACGCAATGATCCACATGATCAGAGAAGACCTAGGAACAAATACCCTCTCCCTACACCACCTCCCACCCCCCACACGACCGTGGCCGATCAGCCCGAGAGGAAGACCGAGGCTAGACCCCTTCCCAGAATCCAAGGAAACAGCAATAAAAGAGCACCCAAAAGCACACCCCCCGGAACAGCTCACACTGTACACAGACGCCTCACAAGTGGGGAAAAAGAGCCAAGTCGGAAACGCAGTGGTAGCGTACCTAAACAACAAACAAATCAGAGGCAAATCGAAAACACTGGGCAGCGGAGTGCACGTCTTCGACGTGGAACTAGACGCAATCCTAGAGGCACTCGACCTAGCCCTCAAACTCAGAAACAAGAACACCTTCACCTCGGTCAAAGTATACATGGACAACTAAGCAGCGCTCATTGCGGCCACAAACCCCTACCCGAGTCCCACCCAGTACATAGCCGAAAAAATCTTCAAGCTCAATCTACGGCTGACGGAACAAGAAATCGAGACAAGCCTAGTGTGGGTGCCAGCCCACAAAGGGATCCACGGCAACGAACGAGCAGACCAGATAGCGAAAGACCAATCGAAAAAACCAGAAGCCAAAAAACGAAGAACCATCACCAAAAGCGTCATAAAAACCAAAACCAAGGAAAGGCTAAGAAAGTCATTCGAAGAGTTCGCCGGAAAACCAGTACCAAAAAATGACCCGTACAGCACCCTGGACAAATACATAGCCTCAAGAGCATACCAATTTCGAACGGGCCACACATACGTCCCCAACCTCCTCCACTACAACAGAGAGCAGAACATATGCGTCTGCGGCCAGACCCAGTCCATAGAACACTACCTCACCAAATGCCCGCTCCCCATGACCTGGAGACCCCTTATCCGAAAGCGTACAGTCGAAGAAATACTCTACAAGAACACCGACCTCTGGACCAAACTAGTCGAAAAAGGCCTTGGAAGACCACCCGACCCCCCACCGGAACCCCCAAAGGTAGTGATAGCTGTAAGAGAAGGAACTAGCGAAAGATGAAATGGAGGAACGGAAGGCTAGGATCTTAGAGTTAAAGTTGCTGGACGGGGCGCATGTTTTTTGCGAGTTGCTTTCCTTTTCTTTTCTTTTCTTTTTTTTTCTTTTTTCTTTTTTCTTTTCCTTTTTTCCTTTTTCTATCTTCATTACTTTACGGTACAAGTAGGTGGAGGATCATCCTGTTTTCACCGGTTATGTTCTTGCTTTTAATTAAGTGTAAACGCCCCGCTGGAGGAAATGGGATGTAAAATAACAATAATGGGAAAATCATATAAGTCGCTTCATGTTCTTTCCTTTTCCTTCTCTCTTCAGTCTACAGACTAGCTACGAGTCTTAAGAATATATTCGTTCTTCACAACGCTTTATCTTCTCCACGACGTAGGAAAGTGTATTTGTGGATCCAGACTTAGAACACGTTGAGATATCTGAGTTTACTCAGTAATACGTTTCTCTGTTGAGTGGCACTTGCACTTTACCGAGCCATATCCGTACTAGAAGACACCTGCCGTAACATATCCCCTTATAGCTAGTTTAAGCTATAGAGTAATAAGAAGAAAACAAGACAGAATAAATGTGCACTTAAATATAATTTCTTTCACCTGATATGATAAAGAGATAATAAAGGAAATAGAAATACAAAGAACTATTTCTGAATCTAGACTATCCTTTGATTCCTAATCTCTAAATCCTGTAGAAGAGTCTGGAATAGACAAGTCATAATTAGTACTCAATTTGACTATAATCATATAACACTCTCATTAATCTCGCTCCTATTTAGTCCTATTCTCTCATAATATGAGTCTAATTGCCCAATTATGACCTCATATGTGACTAGTGTTATGAACACCGGTAGTGGTCAGCGTCAAGGTACCTGGACGATGCGCTATGATGGAAGTTACGCTTAGATTGTCAACGTGTGAGTATGCCGTCTCTACCCTTCACCATTGTGTTAAGCGCTCTGGAGACGATCCTCTGTCACATGACCTTGTGGCGTGACGTGGCATGGTGTGGCTTTGCCGTTAGCCTTGACTAAGCGCGGGAAGTCAGCCCCACAGGCACGTGATCGGCTATCGGCATGATGCGACATTGGCCTAGTCAGCTATGAGGTCATGATCGGGCGATCGGACTCGTATCGCGAGAGACTATCACAAATCGGGAGTGAGGCCCGAGAGGGTGATAGGCGATCATAGTCAAATCGAGTACTAATCGCGGCCTGTCCTTTCCGGACTCTTCTACAGGTTTCGGTGATTAGGAATCAGGAGATGGTCTAGAACGGGTCTTAGTTCTTTGTGTTTCTATTTCCTTTGTCATCTCTTTGTCAGCTCGGGTGAAGGATGGGGTATATAAGCGCGAGGGTGTTTTGTCTTGTTGTCCTTCCTTCATTTCCTCTTTAGCACATAGCTACCTTGTCTTCTCTGCGAGTACCATTATACGAGCCTTTGAGTCATCTTCGAGCCTTGAAGAATATATTCGTCTTTTCTCGTCTTCTCTATCTGAAGTCCGCCCTGTTGTCGTAGGAACAATACTTTCCAGTTGAGCTTTCGTTTAGCCGAGATATCAGAGTCTACTCAGTAACGTTTGCGAAGCGTGCCTGAGGTATTGTTACCGAGCCAAATACAACCATATAGGGTGATCCGTCACACTATATTCTTTAAAGAAAATGGCTTCTTCTTCTTCCGACGTCCCGATGCCAGATGCATCCTCCCTCGCTATTGTTGTGGGCACACAGCTCACCAACCCTTCAGCCTGCACAGTGCGGACCACACGTTCAAAGGCCTCCAATGTGTCAATGCATGAGGAGGCCACCATCACCCTCACCGCTGCCGAGTTGACCTATGTCAACAAACACCAGAAGGTCGTTGTCGACAACTACGTCGAAACGATCAAGGCCTTACACCAGGCCCGGCAGTTCCTCGGGGAAGAGCCCTTCAAACGGGCCCTTCAAGACACTGAGGAGGAGTTTCAGAAGCAACGCGATGATGTGGCATCAATCCTCTACGCCACCATCTTACTTCATCGCAACATTAACAAACCCCTCCCCAAGTTGTCCGTGGCTTTTCCCCCTTCCATGACGAGTCTCCTCCTGTCTGCGATAGAGCAGATCCAGAAGGAGAGAGACTCCTTTGCTCAACGGGAAGCCGACTACACCAACACCCTGAACAAAGCCCATCAGGATGTGGTGCAGGATCTGAACAAGAAATTGTCAGATCTCAGGCAACAACTGGCAGACCAGGCTCTGCACCTGTTGGCCTCCCCTAATGAGCAGATCGCCACTCTGACGGCGAACCTAGCCGAAGCTAAGGCTAGGGTAGAAGTCCTGGAGCAAGGCGAGGTCTCGCTCCAGGCTAGGCTTAGTGAGGCGGAACACGCGGTTCTGTGCCTGAAGGCAGAGAATGAAGTTCTCTCCGCTAGGTCTACCTTGAGGAAGGAAGATGTGGTCAAGCTCAGGGAAGACCTGATGAAGGCCTCCGACGACGCCAAGCTGTAGAAGGACTTGTACTATCAGTACAAGGAGCACTATGGCTCTATTGTCTCTCCTCCGGTGTCTAGGAACCCGGACGAGGTCATAGACCTAGATGACGGAGCAACTCACGTCACTGCTCCTCCTCCCAGGCCAAGAGGCCTTAGAATGGGTCTGCCTTCCTTCAGGCCGCCTTCCTGACCCATCTCCCCTACTCCTCCTCCACCCCCTGTGCCTCGTTCTGCCATCGCAGGACCTTCCCGGAGGCACAGGGAAACCTCCTTTGCTTCCTTTGCACCACCTCCCTGCCTGACCTCTCCTCGTCCGCTCAATGAGAGTGACGTCAGGCGGATAATGCAGGAAGTCCTTGGGCAAACTGCCCCACCGGCCATACCCTCCAACCGCTCAACCCCGGCCCTGCCTCTCGTCCTGTCTGCCTCGTTCAAGGGTCCCAAGCCAGCAGATCCCGAGAAGTTTTCGGGAAAGGCCGAGGACATAAGGAAGTTCATCGAGCAATGCGAGAACTACTTTGCCCTCCAGTCACATGCCTTTCCCCACGACTGGATCAAAACCAGGTTCGCCTCCACGTACATAATGGGTACGGCGCGAATCTGGTGGCAAGCCAACTCTCACCGCTGGACCCAGCAGACCACAATCTGGGACGACTTCACTGAGGCCATAAAGACATACTTTGGGGCCTTTGCCACTAAGCCGCAGGCCATTCGGGAGATGATCAATGCCAAGCAGACGAAGGGCATCCTCTCCTACCTCACCCACATGGAGGCTCTCAATCAAGTGGTCCAGGGCGACCAAGAGTCCTTCAAGTTTTGGGTTGAGAGGGGCCTGAAGCAGGATCTCCGATTGGCAATGGCGGCCCAGACCACCCACGAGACCCCAGCAGCCGAATGGCTAACTCGTGTGGTTCAGGTCGGGCTGGCAATGGAGGACGCCCAGGTGGCCATCCAGGAGTCCCATAAGGGACAGTCAACTAAGCAGACCACCGGCCAGTCTGCTCCTTCTACCAAGACCAAGAAGACCCAGGACAAGCGTCCCTCGGGGTCCTCTTCCCAGGATAAAGGGAAGCTTCCTCAACTCACCAAGGAAGAGAAGGAGTGGGCCAAGAAGAACAAGGCCTGTCTGCGCTGCTTGTCCAAACACCATAGTGTTAAGGACTGTTACTCAACGAGGAAATTCTCGATCTCCGCGGTAAAGATTGCGTCGACCTCAACCAAGCGCAAGGCGGATGACGACGGGAACTCCTCCTCCTCCAAGCAGCAAAAGATCTCTGCAGCCCGAGTAGTTGACCTCCCGGACGACTGGAAGGATGGGGACGATATCCCCATGGTGTAAGTGCCCCTTTTCCTTTGTGGCATCCCACGCCACCTCTCCCGTTTTCCTTTGTTCTTTGTTTCCTTTAAGACCCAGTTGGTTTGAAGCATTGAATTTGTTGCACGAAATTTCCTTTAAGACCATTGTTTGAAATTTCCTTTGTGCCTTTCTTTATACTAAGGAGCTGGTGTTCGCAACCATTGTTGCGTTCTCGGTGGGTGGGCCTGCCAGCATTGAGGCTAATGTAATTGATGATACCCATGAGTGATGCGTCATGACCTAATGTTTCACGACTGTTATGATACCCTCATGTATTATTTTCCTTCTTTTCTTAGAGGCATTGATTAGAGGTTTTGTTTCCTTTCTTTTTGCAAGTTCTGCCTGAGGAGGACCTGTTCCGGGTCGAAATGCGCTGGCCGTATAGCAGACCACCACTCTTTACTGCACAATCCCCCCGTTATTAGTTTCACCCACCGCATTTCCAACTCCCACTGTTCGAAACAACCTCCTTGCAGACAAGACGTATAGCGAGCTCCGGCCATGAGTTTCCCGGGAGAGATCAGGGAACGTATTCGCTACCGCCATCATGTCAACCATAGTTTCCTCCAAAGAAGGCCCTGCCCAGGGCAGGTGTATCACGGTTCCAGTCACTTTGCGCTGGAAAACACATTCCGTTGAGGGTCCCCAAGTGCACGTGATTACAGCTACAGCCAAACTGGACAACGGAGCCACCGGCGCTTACATCTCGGATCGGCTCCCTGTCCCTAAGAAGAAACGGTCCCAGGCGGTCAACGTCTTCGCCTATGATGGTTCCTGCCGGCAAGAGTGGTATTATACGCCGAAGCTCCAAATGCAGGTCCTCAACCATCGCGAACTCATTGATTTTGACGTTGGCTCTATGCCTCCAGATGTGGACATATATCTTCCTGTCAAGTGGTTTCAAGATCATGAACCACAGGTCGATTATGACCGGGCTGTTCTCGTGGGATTCCGCTCCTCCAAATGCAAGAACCATCTTGTGACTCCTTCCGTCCAGATGGCCTCGGCATTTGAATTGATCAAGGATGACGACTTCTACGCCAACTCCGAAGCTGTCGGTGGCGGACTGCTTGGGTGGGTGGACACCCTAGTCAATGAAGGAGTTGTCCGTCGTTGGTGCGCTGCCATGACTCGAGCTCCAGTGGGCACTTTTGCCGAGCTCTTCATGCGGTCTTCCATCTCCTCGACCTCTGAAGGTGACCGGTGGGAACAAATCTATCCTGCTGTCTTCTCCGAATGCTTAGCCTCCTCGCTCCCTCCCCATCGGGAATGGGATTGCAAAATCGATTTGAAGGAAGGAACGACTCCTCCCTGGGGCCCGCTTTACCGTCTGTCTGAGACTGAGCTCCAGGCCCTGCGCGAGTACCTTGATCGTATGATCAAGGAGGAAAAGATAAGGCCCTCCAAGTCTCCCGCAGGCGCTCCTATCCTGTTCGTGAAGAAGGCTGATGGTTCCCTCCGCCTTTGCGTCGACTACCGGGGTTTGAATAAGATCGTTATTCAAAACCGCTATCCTCTGCCCCTTATGGGCGAATTGAGAGACCGGATTAGCAATGCACAATGGTTCACCAAGCTCGACCTCAAGAACGGCTACAACCTCATCCGCATTGCCGAGGGTGACGAGTGGAAAACATCTTTTCGCACTCGTTACGGCCAGTATGAGTATTTGGTGATGCCATTTGGTCTCTGTAATGCCCCTGCTGTCTTCCAGGAAATAATGAACATGATCTTTCGCGACCTCCTCGATCTCGGTGTCCTCATCTACCAGGACGACATCCTGATCTACGCTGCCACCAAGGAAGAACACGACCGCCTTGTGCATGAAGTCCTCAAGCGCCTTGACAAGCACAAGCTGGCACTCAAGCCCGCCAAGTGCGTCTGGGCGGTCCATGAAGTGGAATTCCTTGGGTTCATCATCTCCGACAAGGGCATTAGCATTTCGGAGGATAGGATTCAAGCCGTCCGAGATTGGCCTACTCCTACCACGGTTCGAGATGTCCGTTCGTTCCTTGGGCTCGCCAACTTTTACAGGGTCTTCATCCAAGGATTTTTGAAGATCGCGACGCCCCTGACAAACCTCACCAAGCAAGACCAGCCCTGGACCTGGGAATCTCTGCAGCAATCTGCCTTTGAGACCCTTAAGGCCCTCTTCACCTCTACGCCCATCCTTGTCCACCACGATTCTCAAGTCCCCCTTCAAGCCGAAACCGATGCCAGTGACTTTGCCCTTGGGGGCGTGCTGTCGCACCGGTTTCCTGATGGCTCTATCCGCCCATTGGCCTTCCACTCTCGCAAAATTGAACCTGCGGAGCGGAATTATGAGATCTATGACAAGGAAATGCTTGCAGTGTTTGACTGCCTTTATACGCAATGGAGACATTGGTGTGAGGGAACGGCTCATCCAGTGCTGGTGATAACGGACCACAAGAACCTGGAGTACTTTACGACCACTCGGCTCCTCTCCAGGAGACAGGCCCGGTGGATGGAGAAACTGGGTACCATCGATTTCCAGGTAGTGTATCGGCCAGGTAAGTCCAATGACGCGGCTGATGCCTTGAGGAGATGTGGGGACCACGTCCCTACGGAGGGGGCACCGGAGCTCGGTCTTCTCTTCCTCAAGAAATTACAGTACATTGCTGCGATTGAGAAAAGTTACACCTCGCTCAATCCTTCCTTTTACCAAGCCTTGAGGGAAGCCATTGCTACTGACCCTGAATGCCAACGCATTCTGAGCTCGCCACAGGAACCCTACAGTGTTCATGACGGCCTTCCGATGTGGAATGGTCTGTGGTATGTACCCCCATCTCTTCGCACTGAGGTTCTCAAGTCCAGGCACGATCACCCCACGGCAGGCCACTTAGGCCGAGATAAGACCTTTGATCTTATCGACAGAGACTTCTACTGGCCACATCGACGGCAGGATATAGCCGAGTATATCTCTGCGTGCGACCAGTGCCAACGGAACAAAGCCCGCCGACACAAGGCCTATGGG
The DNA here is from genome assembly GCA_016880775.1 of Phymatotrichopsis omnivora. Taxonomy (NCBI): domain Eukaryota; kingdom Fungi; phylum Ascomycota; class Pezizomycetes; order Pezizales; family Rhizinaceae; genus Phymatotrichopsis; species Phymatotrichopsis omnivora. The sequence continues at coordinate 1,500 of JABYPW010001998.1, read as the reverse complement.
CAACTTCTTCCGTTGGAGATACCCTACAGGCCGTGGGAATCGATCTCCATGGATTTTGTGACGGACCTCCCTCCTTCTGACGGCTTCACCCAAGTTTGGGTGATCGTTGACCGTTTTACCAAGATGGCGCATTTTATCCCTCTCGGCCCTAATGTCGACTCCAGGCACTTGGCCAACGTCTTTGTCCATGAGATCTGGAGACATCACGGTTTACCAGCCAACATTGTCTCTGACCGTGACCCTAAGTTCGAATCCTTCTGGGGTCATGTGATGGATCAGCTCAGGGTTAGATTGTCAAAGAGCACTGCTGCTCACCCCCAAACAGACGGACAAACGGAACGCCTAAATCAGGTCCTGGAAGCCTACCTCCGCGCATATGTCAACTTTGAGCAAACGGATTGGGTTTTCTTTCTCGCCCTAGCAGAATTCGCGTACAACAACGCCAAGTCTTCCTCCACTGGGGTGTCCCCTTTCTTTGCCAATTTTGGATATCACCCTTCGCTCGACGCAGTCCAAACAGTCTCTGCCTATCGGGGAAGTGAGGCTTTAACCCGAGAATGGACCACCATCAGGCAACGTCTTTTCACAGCTCAGCAAAAGATGGTTACGTGGTACGACAAGTCTCACCAAGCCTTCCCGGCCCTTCAGCCCGGAGACCGCGTCCTACTAAAGCGAGACGATATCACCCCCTCCTGACCTTCCCGCAAGCTAGATACAAAGTTTGCAGGCCCCTTCGAGGTAATCAAACCCATAGGGCCTCAGGCCTACAAACTCAAACTTCCCTTTTCATGGAAGATCCACCCTGTTTTCCACGTTTCCAAGCTGGAACCCTACTTTGTTTCGAACCGGTTCCCTGTTCACCCTCCTCCTGCCCCTGAGATCGAGGAAGGTGAAAATTATTTCTTCGTTTCGGAAATTGCTAAAGTCCGAAACAACCGGAAAACTAAGCGGGTGGAATACTTTGTGTTATGGGAAGGATACCCCCGGGATGAGGGGAGTTGGGAACCCTTGGAATCGCTGCTAGTAAATGGCGAACCCATCGACGCTCTTTTGACCTTTCGACAGGCCCATCCGGAGGTAGAACGCCAAGCCACTAAGTCAGAGGAGGCTCCACCACGCAAGCGAAGACGGAGGAATTGAGGTATGTATAGTTACTCCTTCCTCCACAGTGGGTTCCCTTTAATGCAGTGGGGCGACACCATTGTGTCCATCGCACGGTCCTGAGTCCCCTTTAAGCTCCATTGAGTTGGGATGACCTCCCCCTACGGGCTGCAGGAATCCGTCCTTTCGCCTCGGTTGCTCTCAGAGGGAAGGGAGAATCGACATAAAGTTAACTCCTATGCGCATGGGGACCATGCGCCTTAGAAGGGGCGTAGTGTTATGAACACCGGTAGTGGTCAGCGTCAAGGTACCTGGACGATGCGCTATGATGGAAGTTACGCTTAGATTGTCAACGTGTGAGTATGCCGTCTCTACCCTTCACCATTGTGTTAAGCGCTC
>JABYPW010001997.1:0-12758 GCA_016880775.1 Phymatotrichopsis omnivora | reverse complement strand
GGGGAGGGGCAGGGGTGCGATGATGCGACATCGCTTGAAGGTTGTTGATTAAAATTTCAAATACGGTGCAATTTCAGAAAGTAGAATTGAGAAGGTAGAGAAGCCTGCAAACATGAAGCGACCTTTACTTGTCCTTCCTCAGGAACATAAAGCGACCCTATCTTGATTTCCCATTATTGTGATTTTACATCCCATTTCCTCCAGCGGGGCATTTACACTTAATTAAAAGGAAGAACATAACTGGAAAAAACAGGATGATCCACTGCTTACTCATGCTGAAAACCTCTAAAAAAGAGAAAGAAAAAAGAAAGGAATAGAAAAAGAGAAGAAAAGAAAGAAAGAAAGAACGAAAAAAGAAAAAAGACTAAGAAAAATACAGTAGGGAACCTGCGCCAACGTAAAGAAGAACCACTCCTTGTATCTCACCCTCTACACCGGTGGTTTTCCTCCTCTTACTGCTATCACTACCATCAGGGGTTCAGGTCAGGGTCCAGGGGGTTTTCTAAGGCCTTTTTCAACAAGTTTGGTCTAAAGGTCTACGTTTTCATAGAGTAGGTGCTGAAGGGTCTTCCCCTGCACAAGGGGTCACCACGGTGTTGGGTATTTGCAGTCCAGGATGAAATATTCTATGCTTTGGGGTTCTCCGCAGATGCAAATGTTTTGTTCTCGGTGGTAGTGGTGTAGGTTGGGGACATACGTGTAGCCAGTTCGGAACTGAAATGCTCTTGCCACTATGTACTTGTCGAGCGTGGTGTACAGGTCAGTTTTCGGGACTGGTTTTTTGGGGAAGCTTTTGAACTCTCTTCAAAGCCAGGCTTTGGTTTTGGACTGAATGAGACTCCAGGTGATGTACCTTCTTTTTTCCCTACTAGCTCCTTTTTTGTTTTTCAGTTGCAGTTTCTTGGACTTGGACTTCGCGATCTGGTCGGCTTTTTTCTTTCCCTCGATGTTTTTGTGTGCCGGGACCCAGGCGATGGAAGTTTGTATGTTTTTGGACTGTAGGGTTAGGTTGGTCTTGAAGATCTTGGATGTGACATACTGGGTTGGGCTGGGGTAGGGGTTGGGCGCTGCCACGATGGCTGCTTGATTGTCTGTGTAGATGTTGACCATTTCAAAGGTTTTCTTTTCCGAGAGCTTTACAGTGAGAGCGAAAGCTTCGAGTATGGCATCTAGCTCTCTATTAAAGTTGTAGACACCGCTTCCCAGTGTCTTAGATTTCCCTCTAACTTGTTTGTTATTGAGGTAGGTGACCACGGCATTGCCTACTTGGTTGTTTTTCCTACTTGCAATGTGTCGGTGTAAAGGGTGAGCTGTCCTGTCAGGTACGCTTTTGGGTAGGAATTGGCTACCTCTTCTTTGGACTCAGGGAAGGGGTCGACTCTGGGTCTTCCTTAGGTAGCGATCAGCTATGGTCTGGTAGGAGGGGGGAGCTTGTAGCTCGAGAGCGTGTTGGTCCCTAGGTCTGTTCTGATTGTGTACAGCATAGCGTCCAGCTGTAGCATGCGTTTCCTTGAATATTGTCCTTCAGGTTCAGCCTTCCAAGTTAGTGCTTTTGGGGATTCTGGTCTTGTTTTGTTTCTCTCTAGCATTGGGGGCATGCGTAGGTAGTTTGGGTGCTCTGGTCCTATCATCAGGAGTCTAGCACCGTAGTTGGCCTGGTACCTCTAGATTTGTAGTTCTGCTGGCCAGATTTTTGCTTCGGTCAGGGCTTTTTTGTTGTTGGTGGTTTTGTGCATTCTGTAGGCCCATTTGGTTGCCGCTGTAATGGTGGTGTTGAGGGACTTCAAGGCTTTCTCGGTGATGCCGAAGGGGTGGAAGGTGTCGGCTCTATACAGCAGGGACGGTATGATGACTGCTTTGATGAGCTTTAGGGATATAGCTAGGTTCAGGCCTTTTCCTCCTGATGAGAGCATGGAGATTCTTGCCAGTACGGCCTGGGCGGATCTAATTCTGTGTTGGCAGTGGGCCAGGATCCCTTCTTTCTGGTCTAGGATGATTCCCAAGTAGCGAACCCTTTCTTAGTGTTGGAACTCTTTCTCCTGGATTGTCACGGGGGGCTTGCTGTCCTGGTTTCTGGGGCTGATGTGTTGAAGTTCGGTCTTCCCCTCAGATAGTGATAGCTTTAGGTGATCCAGTGCTTTCTGTAGGTCTTCTTTGCAGTATTTCTCCAAATTTTCCACATTTTCCTTGAAGCTGTCCCCTTCAGTCATTATGTATAGGTCATCTACATACATGTAAAGTTTAACTACCCTGCTGTCCTTTGTCAGTTCTGCCATGTATATATTGAATAAGAGGGGGGAGATGGGCGATCCTTGTAGGACTCCTGTTTTGATTGATCTGTAGGTTGACTTTGTACCTCTGTCAAGGAATGTGAGTTGTCTGTTGGATAGGAAGGATGCTATCCAGTGCTGGAGGTATTTGGGTATGCCGTTGGTGTCTAGGATTTCCAGGAGCATGGGGATATGCACCCTATCGAATCCCTTTTCGATGTCCATGAAGAGGAGGGAAACCTTTTTTCCCCGGTTCTTTGTGTCACATATGTCATGCTTTAGTGCATTGACAGCATTGACGGTTGATCATCCTAGGAGTGCTCTGTATTGGTTCTTCGTGATTATTACTTGGTCTATGGCATGTTGGCTTAAGCATGTGGCAGCTATTTTTTCTAGGATCTTTGTGAGGGTGTCGATAAGAAAGATGTATCTGTATGCATTCAGGTCTGCATAGCTCTTCTTTTTGGGCTTGGGAATGGTGATGCCCAGTGTTCTTTTGAAGATTACGGGGTGTACTCCATGTGCCAAAAGAGGGTCTAGGAGGGCGGGGATGATGCTGCTATTGACCTTGTACAGATTTTTCCAGAGGTTGTATTGGATTGCATCCAGGCCTAGGGCCGTGGTGTTGGCGGTATCTTTGAGGGCATACTTGACTTCTTCTAGGGATATTTTATTTGTGCTGGCTGGGGACGGGAGGTGGGGGAGCAGGTTGTCTTTAGCTTCCTCTAGCAAGGGGGGGTAATTCATTTTTATTCTTTATGGTCGCGTAAGCGACCATCTACAAAAGAACATCCTCGTACAGCTATGGAAAGCTATGAAGTAATAAGAAAACATCTCCTCCGAAAAACACAGAAAAGTAGCGCAAAAACAAACTAACATAAGTGGAAAAGAGTCCGCAAAGTCAAATCCAAATCACCGTAAGAAGGGGCAACTTCCTCCGCAAGAAAATCCGACACGTCAGACAAACTACTAGAGGGACTAAGGAAAGTAGAGGGGGGGGTAGCTGATCCGTCAGCCGGAGCTACCTCCGTGAAAGGTTTCCAATCTAAAAAACATCTATACGGCCCGCATGTAGAACACGGGCTAGGCAGTACTGGGGACGGGGTACAAGATGGGGGTCTATTAGGCATAGACCATACCGGTATGGCCACATGGTATTCGTATGCGTGGGTCCTCGTTGGTATCCCGGTCTTCGTTTTCGATATATACGTCGCTATCTGTTTCGTTTCTTCTTCTGAGCGGAACATGGCTTCCAGGTCACGGGGTTTGGGTATGTACTTTTCGCGTGCTTCTGTCCTTGCCGGGCATTCCAGGATCGCATGTTGAATGGTTTCATAATATTGGTGGCAGTGTGTGCAGAGGTGATCGTTATGTCCCCATGAGGTGTACGCAGAGAGATGCGACTTTCGGGACCTCATTTGGAATATTCGGCTTGCTATTTCGATCGGTAATCTGAAGATTTGGTTTTCGCCAAGGGACACTTCTTCCTCGTCTCTTGATTTTTCAGCTGTTGTTGTTTTCCACCATTCAATTAGTTTTTCTTTTATTTTTCCCTCCAGGGTTTCCATATGGTATAAGGAATGGGTGACCTCGCCGGCTTTGATGACTCCATAGAATCGCATTCTAGTTTCCAGGTACGGGAGGATGCTGCATAGGATTTTGTCAATGTGGACTGGTGGGGAGCTTCCGGGTTTGTGTATGTTGGGGGCATTCCACTTTTGGACGTATAGGCCTTTCTTTTTTCCTCTGACCGTTCTCCTTTTCAGATAGCTACGGTAGGTATCCTTTGGGTTTCTTGCTGCGAGGGCTGGGTATGTGTCCGGTAGTACTGATGCAATCGGGTGTTCCGGGTCCGTGACGGTCGATACCCTTAGGACGTATTTTTCCCTCAGGTACTTGATCCAAATTTCTGGTGGGGGTATTTTTGCCTAGGCTAGTATCTGGTACGTGTTGGTATGGCGGAAGTGTCCGGTTACCCATCTTGCCATTTTACTGAACTGGGCATTGAGGAGTTTGATTGTCGTTTGGTCTGGTTCGAAGACAGTTGCCCCATACGTCATTTGTGGTACTAGCATTCCTATTACAAGGCGTCTTTGGTTATGCAGGGTGAGCCCTTTGTGCTTTGTGTTGTCCCTTCTGATGAGCGCGAACTGTTTCATTGCGTGTGCGATGCGGATTTCGTAGTGGGCGTGCAGGGTTCGCTTAGTGGACGCAAAATATCCTAAGTACTGCGCTATCCTCTTGGGCGTTATCTGCACTCCTCCTATTTCTACCAGCTGTTTTTCGTCTTCTGGTGTGCTTTCATGATGTACCTCCTAGTGTATTAGGTCTGTCTTGGGTGCGGAGAACTTTATTTTCATCAGTCTTGCTTTGGTTTCTAGTCGCTCAAACTCGCTCCGGATCTTGCCGTTATTTTCTTTTCTGTCTTTGGAATAGACTGTGACCGCAAAATCGTCTATGAAGGATCCCCTGCTTTGTGGTTCTTCGCACTCATGTAGCGGGGCGACGTATATGACGAATAGTAGTGGGGAGATTGGTGAGCCTTGTGGGGTTCCGGATTTTACGTGGTGTAGGGTTTCTGTTGCTCCTGGGAAGACCATCTGCATAGTTCTATTGCTCATGAACGACAGTATCCAGTTGGTGAGATACTCTGGGGTGTTCCCATTTTCGAGTCTTTTTTTGAGTTCTGCTTGTTCCATGTTGTCGAAGGCTCCCGTGATATCGAAGAAACCTGTGCTCACTTTGAATCCTGCTTTCTGAAGGCAATCTACTTCGTGGAAGAGCCGATTTGCTGCATCTGCCGTGCCTCTTTGTTTTATGGCTCCGTATTGGTATGGCGATATCATTTTGTTTTGTACTGCGTGGGCGTATAGTCTATCATGGGCGACTTTTTCGACTATTTTTGAGAGTGTGTTGAGTAGGGCTATGACTCTGTAGGATTTGACCAGTCTATAGTCCTCTTTGCCTGGCTTCGGTATGAGCACTCCCAGTGCTTCTTTGAGATTTTCTGGGTGGTATCCGTGGCCAAGTATTTCGTTGACAATTCCTTTGATAATGTGCAGCGCTCATTTCGCTACCTGTTTCCAGACTGGGTAAGGGATGGCGTCCTTTCCTGGGGCTGTGTTCCTGGTTTTCCTAAGGGCTTCCTGAACCTCATTTTCTATTACCTTTGGCATCTCCGGGTACCATACTGGTTTGGGGGGGTCTGGCTGTGGTTTGGGGGGGAAGAGTTGTTTTATCAGTTGCGCTTCGTACTGTTCTGCTATTCCTGCTGCGATTGCTGGCTTGTATTCTCTTGAGGTTTTCATCCTTACTGACTTGTAGTTCCAGAGGTCCTGGTCACTTGCGTTCTCCACCCACTGGTTCCAGTATCGGTCTTTGGCAGCCTGGATTAATTGGAAGTACTTGTTTCGAGCCATGTTCCGGTTTTCTCTGGTCACTCTTCCACGCTTGTATTTCCATGCTTCTCGCTTAAATACCTTCTGTTCGATTGCAATTTCGGTGTTCCACTATGGCTTGGAGTATTTTGTGACATTTTTCTTTGGTACTGCGTCGTATAATGTTTTCGCAACTTGGTGTATTGTTTTTTGAATCCAGTGTTGGAAGTCTCCTTGTTGGTCCCATTCTGTTACAATTCCTTCCAGTTGATGATATACTGGATCCACATTATCTTTATCATAGGTAGGAAAAAGCTTCCAGTTCGGTGCCAGTTTTTCCTGCTCAGTGTCTTGTAGGTGAAGTTCGATTGTTACCGGGAAATGGTTGCTTCCTACGTCTCTTCCTACCGATGGCGGGGTGAGCCGTCCGTATGTGTTTGTGCTCGCAAAAATGAGATCAATTACTCCGTCTTGTCTTCCTCTTGGGTCCTGTCTGGTGGTCTCTCCTGGTATGTTAGTGCAGACATGTCCCGTGCTGGTTGCTGTTTCCAGTAGCCTTTGTCCGTCCTGAAGTTCATGCCATGTATACGCTCTAAATGGGCTCCAGTCCGGGTGATGTGTGTTGAAGTCTCCGAGTATAATCCTGTAGCCGGTATGTTTCCGGAATACCTGCGTTATGATTTCTGTTCGATCTGTGCCTTTTGGGTGTATGTAAACTGCAAAAAAGGAAAAAGAAAAAGAAAAGCTCTTCGACTTGAAATTCAGTGCCACCACATCTGGGTCCTGAATCCCGGGTATAGGAAAGAAAGAAAAACACTCTGCTATCCACTTTTCAACATAAACAACTGTTCTATACTGTATTCTTCCACCTCTTTTCTTTTGGGGCACTATTGTCTCATATCCTTTTGCTTTCATCGGGTTTCCTTGGTGTAGGTATGGGTGTTGGATGGCTATGATTTATGCTGGGGTTTTTTGGTTCTGCATGTAGTTGATGAATACTCTGTTGTTTCCTGTGCAGTTGAGCGTCACCATTTTGAGGGTTTTTGTGGTTCGTGGGACACTTTTGGTCATCCCGTTGTTGTTGCCTTGTGTCGTCATTTTATTCGTTTTCCTGCGCTTCTCGTTGGAGACGTTCCGCCCTGCGCTGTTGGATCATCTCTTGGAACTGTTGGAATTTTTCTTTTCTGGCGGGGCAATCTGGGAAATTTGCTGCGTGGTTGTTTTGACAATTGATGCACTTTGCAACTTCTCTCGCACAGTATTTCCCTAGTTTATGTTCTCTTTCTGGTCGTCCGGGACACGGGGTCGAATGTTTCTGGATTTCGCATGTATGGGGGTGGTTCCTAGTGTCATGTGCTTGTGCACAGATGGCGCACATTTGAGTTGGTTCTTGACATGCTGCTCTAGGGTGTCCCAGTCTCCAACACTTGTTGCATTGCGTGTATGGCGTCGACGAGTGGAGCAGTTCGGTTTTCCTTCTTTGGTTGTACAACAATGTTCCCTGGGGAGTGTGAATCTTTTTGATTTTGGATGGGTGAGCTTCAACTATGATGGAGCAATAGGGCTTTTCTTGTCCATCTTTTGGTTTGACTAATCTTGTGCTTGCAATCTGAACTCCCGTGGTGGCCAGGATCTGTCCTGACACTTCTTCATGGAGGTCGGTTCCTAGTCCTGTGCCGGGGAGGGCGAACCTTGGAATGCCGTAGATCATGATGCCAGCTGTGACCGGTGCGAATTTGAGCATTTCGAATTGTGTCGTTAGGATTCCGCTTACTGCGTTCTGGATGATGATTGAGTATAGCTTGTAGAAGTCGGCGGTTAGGTGTGGTGGGGTGTATATCGTGACAGTGCCCATTTCGTTGATCGTGATAGCTTCCAGCATTACATCTTTGGGGGATAGTGCCGCTTCATCCCTGAGTCGTATTGCGAGTTCATATGGTAGCCTTTCTGCTAGGATAGCTCAGTCCTTGATTTCTCCAGGCTCAGTCTTTTGGAGGTACATTCGTCGTTCTGCTCGTTGGTGCTTTTTCGGAAGTTGTTGTTGGCGTTCGGTGTTGACTTCGGTGTTGGTTTCTTTTTTCTTTTTATTCGTGTTAGTGGATGGGTTGGTTGGGCTTGCGTCCTAGTCCTTTGCTTTCTTTCCTTTGCCTCTTTCTTTTCCCACCTCTTTATTCTGTTCACTGTCTTGTTGTTTCGAACTTTGTGCGGCCTGTGCGTATGATCTGGACTGGACTGTGGCGGCCACACTCTGGGCTGCTTGCTGAGTTTGTTTTGTTCTTTTCTCCAATTCTTCTACTTGTCGACCAAGTTTGAGATTGGCGTCTTGTAAGTTGATGAGGAATCTGGATTGATTGTCGATTTTGTTGCACAATGCAGTGAAAACATCAGCAATGAACATGCCGAGTAGTGCGGTTTTCGTGGGTTCTCCCATTAGACCTTATTGCTCGCTTAATAGTTCTACAAAGGCTTGCATTCGGATGGTGGACCCTGTGAGCTCATCTAGCGCCTGTAGTGGATTTTCGGTTACTTGGCTTGGGGCTGGGGTCTGGGAGGGCCCTGGGGCTGATTTTTTTGGTTTTCTAGGGGTGGCATCGACGTCCGTCATTTCTTTGTCTTTTCCTTTGAATTGTTCATCCGTGGTGAGGAAATCTCCATCGCTGGTGTACTGCGTGGCTGGGGCATCCTCATCCCATGATCCGATATCCCTGCCTCCGAATGCACTTTCTGGGGCAAAGGTGGCTTGTGGATATGGGGTGGTGGTACGCGAGGGTGTTGGGGATGCATGGTGACTAATATTGGCAGGGTTTCTGAAGAGTGGTTGGGCGAGTTGACTTTGTGTTATTTGTGTAGGGGGAACATGGGAGCGCCCCTCGATCTGCCACTCGTGCGCGGGCGGGATTTGGTATGGCTGGGCTGAGTTCTTAGGGATAGTATGATGGGTTGAGGTGTTTGACGGCGTTGGGGCCCTCGTAGGGGTGACTGGTTGTTGCTGGGATGTAGACATATTTGCGACCGTGTAAGCGAGGCTAGGTCTTACACGTTGTCACGATGTCTCCCACACTGGGTTTATTGATCAGGCTATAATGGCACCAGAGCACACTGCGGTGGTGATGCGTGACCAGGAACCCGTCGGTACGTGTCCAGGTAAGGATAGTCCCCTATGGAGCAAGCTCTATCCGAGCGCCTATCCCCTAGGCAACGAGGCTAAGGTATTCTAGGTCGTTGTTTTGGCCGAGTAGCTTTATGACGATGAGAAGTGATAAAAGAAGGGCGTAAAAGAGGAGTGGGAAAAAGGTAGAATGTAGGGGGGGGTTTGAAGAGTCTGAGAAGCCTGGACAAAGGAGCGTCTAGGGGGGGGGGTAATTCATTTTTATTCTTTATGGTCGCGTAAGCGACCATCTACAAAAGAACATCCTCGTGCAGCTATGGAAAGCTATGAAGTAATAAGAAAACATCTCCTCGGAAAAACACAGAAAAGTAGCGCAACAACAAACTAACATAAGTGGAAAAGAGTTCGCAAGGTCAAATCCAAATCACCATAAGAAGGGGCAACATCCTCCGCAAGAAAATCCGACACGTCAGACAAACTATCAGAAGGACTAAGGAACGTAGAAGGGGGGGTAGCTGATCCGTCAACCGGAGCTACCTCCGTGAAAGGTTTCCAATCCAAAAAACTTCTATACGGCCCACATGTGGAACACGGGCTGGGCGGTATTGGGGACGGGGTACAAGATGGGGGTCTATTAGGCACAGATCAAACAGGTATGGCCACATGGTATTCGTATGCGTGGGTCCTCGTTGGTATCCCAGTTTTCGTTTTCGATATATACGTCGCTATCTGTTTTGCTTCCGTTTCCGAGCAGAACATGGCTTCCAGGTCACGGGGCTTGGGTATGTACTTCTCGCGTGCTTCTGTCCTTGCCGGGCACTCCAGGATCGCGTGCTGTATAGTTTCATAGTATTGGTGGCAGTGTGTGCAGAGGTGATCATTGTGTCCCCATGAGGTGCGCGTGGAGAGATGCGACTTTCGGGATCGCATCTGGAATATTCGGCTTGCTATTTCGATCGGCAATCTGAAGATTTGGTTTTCGCCAAGGGACACTTCCTCTTCGTCTCTCGACTTTTCGGCTGTTGTTGTTTTCCATCGTTCGATTAGATTTTCTTTTATTTTTTCCTCTAAGGTCACCATGGGGTATAAGGACGGGGTGTCTTCGTCAGCTTTGATGACTCCATGGAATCGCATTCCGGTTTCCAGGTACGGGACGATGCTGCGCAGGATTTTGTCGACGTGGACTGGTGGGGAGCTTCCGGGTTTGTGTATGTTGGGGGTGTTCCATTTCTGGACGTATAGGCCTTTCTTTTTTCCTCCAACCATTCTTCTTTTTAGATAGCTGCGGTAGGTATCCTTTGGGTTTCTTATTGCGAGAGCTGGGTATGTGTCCGGCAGTATTGACGCGATCGGGTGCTCAGGGTCAGTGACAGTCGACACTTGTAGGACGTATTTTTCCCTTAGGTACTTGATCCAGATTTCCGGTGGTGGTATTTTTGCCTGGGCTAGTGTCTGGTGCGCGTTTGTGTTCCGGAAGTGTCCGGTTACCCATCTTGCCATTTTACTGAACTGGGTGTTGAGGAGTTTGATTGTCGTTTGGTCTGGTTCGAAGACAGTTGCCCCGTATGTCATTTGCGGTATTAGCATTCCCATTACGAGGCGTCTTTGGTTGTGTGGGGTCAGCCCTTTGTGCTTTGTGTTGTCTCTTCTGATGAGCGCAAACTGTTTCATTGCATATGCGATGCAGATTTCGTAGTGGGCGTACGGGGTTCGCTTGGTGGACGCGAAATATCCTAGGTACCGTGCTATCCGTTTGGGCATTATCTGCACTCCTCCTATTTCTACCGGTTGTTTTTCGTCTTCTGGTGTGCTTTCATGATGTACTTCCCAGTGTATTAGGTCTGTCTTGGGTGCGGAGAACTTTATTTTCATCGGTCTTGCTTTGGTTTCTAGTCGCTCAAACTCTTCTCGGATTTTGCCGTTATTTTCTTTTCTGTTTCTGGAATAGACTGTGACCGCAAAATCGTCTATGAAGGATCCTCTGCACTGTGGTTCTTTACACTTGTGTAGCGGGGCGACGTATATGACGAATAGCAATGGGGAGATTGGTGAGCCCTGCGGGGTTCCAGATTTTACGTGGTGTAGGGTTTCTATTGCTCCTGGGAAGACCATTTGCATAGTTCTATTGCTCATGAACGACAGTATCCAGTTGGTGAGATATTCTGGGGTGTTCCCGTTTTTGAGTCTTTTCTTGAGTTTGGCTTGTTCCATGTTATCGAAGGCTCCTGTAATATCAAAGAAACCTGTGCTCACTTTGAATCCTGCTTTCTGAAGGCAATCTACTTCGTGGAAGAGTCAGTTTGCTGCTTCTGCCGTGCCTCTTTGTTTTATGGCTCCATATTGGTATGGCGATATCATTTTGTTTTGTATTGCATGGGCGTATAGTCTATCGTGGGCGACTTTCTCGACTATTTTTGAGAGTGTGTTGAGTAAGGCTATGACTCTGTACGATTTGACCAGTCCGTAGTCTTCTTTGCCTGGTTTTGGTATGAGCACTCCCAGTACTTCCTTGAGGTTTTCTGGGTAATATCTGTGGCCAAGTATTTCGTTAACGATTCCTTTGATGATATGTGGCGCTCCTTTTGCTACCTGTTTCCAGACTGGGTATGGGATGGCGTCCTTTCCTGGGGCTGTATTCCTTGTTTTCCGAAGGGCTTCCTGGATTTCACTTTCTGTTACCTCCGGCATCTCAGGGTGCCATACGGGTTTGGGAGGGTCTGGTTGTGGTTTAGGGGGGAAAAGTTGTTTGATTAGTTGTGCTTCGTACTGCTCTGCCGTTCCAGCCGCAATTGCTGGTTTGTGATCTCTTGAGGTTTTCATCCTTACTGACTTGTAGTTCCAGAGGTCCTGGTCACTTGCGTTCTCCACACACTGGTTCCAGTATCGGTCTTTGGCAGCCTGGATCAATTGGAAGTATTTGTTTCGAGCCATGTTCCGGTTTTCTCTGGTTGTTCTTCCATGCTTGTATTTCCGTGCTTCTCGCTTAAACATTTTTCGTGCTATTGCGATTTCAGTGTTCCACCATGGCTTGGAGTATTTTGTGACATTTTTCTTCGGCACTGTGTCATATAGTGTTTTCGCGACCTGGTGTATTATTTTTTGGATCCAGTGTTGGAAGTCTCCTTGTTGGTCCCATTCCGTTACAATTCCTTCCAGTTGGTGATATACTGGGTCCACATTGTCTTTATCGTAGGTGGGAAAAAGTTTCCAGTTTGGTGCCAGTTTTTCCTGCTCGGTGTCTTGTAGGTGAAGCTCGATAACTACTGGGAAATGGTCGCTTCCTACGTCTTTTCCTACTGATGGCGGGGTAAGCCGTCCGTATGTGTTCGTGCTCGCAAATATGAGATCGATTACTCTGTCTTGTCTTCCTCTTGGGTCCTGTCTAGTGGTTTCTCCTGGTATATTGGTGCAGACATGTCCCGTATTGGTTGCTGCTTCCAGTAGCCTTTGTCCGTCCTGGAGTTCGTGCCACGTGTACGCTCTAAACGGGCTCCAGTCTGGGTGATGTGTGTTGAAGTCTCCAAGTATAATCCTATGTTCCGTATGCCTACGGAATACCTGTGTTATGATTTCTGTTCGATCTGTGCCCTTTGGGTGTACGTAAACTGCAAAAAAGGAAAAAGAAAAAGAAAAACCCTTCGATCTGAAATTCAGTGCCACCACATCTGGGTCCTGAATCCCGGGTATAGGAAAGAAAGAAAAACACTCCGCTATCCACTTCTCAACATAAACAACTGTTCCGTACTGTATTCTTCCGTCTCTTTTCTTTTGGGGCACTACTGTTTCATATCCTTTTGCTTTCATCGGGTTTCCTTGGTGTAGGTATGGGTGTTGGATGGCTATGATTTGTGCTGGGGTTTTTTGGTTTTGCATGTAATTGATGAACACTCTGTTGTTTCCTGCGCAGTTGAGTGTTACCATTTTGAGGGTTTTCGTGGTCCGTGGGATGCTTTTGGTCATCCCGTTGTTGTTTCCTTGTGTTGTCATTTTATTCGTTTTCCT
>JABYPW010001996.1:0-12759 GCA_016880775.1 Phymatotrichopsis omnivora | reverse complement strand
GCCATACAAAAAAAAAAAAAAAAAAAAAAAAAAGAACAACCCCACCCGTTGCATGGTAAGATCTCAATTAATATCCATCATTTCCTCCAATCACACTATGCACACTGGCACATGGAAAGCCCGGACCTACGGCGGGGAAGAATACGTGGAGAACAATTTGATATTGATCGCATTGCTCTCATCTACTCTCAATCGCCATCAACAATCGGCGTGGACCCTCTTCCTCCCACCGAAAACAATTTTCTTCGCTCCCAACACCATTAGGATAGCCGGAAAAAAAAAAAAAAAAAAAAAAATTTACTAATAGGATTCATACATTCGCAATAATTATTCAAGTCCTCGAGCACTTGCTAGATGAGCGCATAAACCCTGCTTCTGGTAACCTCATTGCTCAAAAACTCGCTCTATCCCTCAAGCACCTTAAACAACTTCGCCAGTTTCCAGACAACACTTTTGTACATCAGCCAATCGCTGCTGTCATCCAGCGCAACCGCGAAACCGAAGAACTCGTTCCGCTCGTATTTTCGATTCTCGAGACAGACGGGATATTCCAGGATCCGGTACTTGTTGACTCATACGGAGACGAGACGCTCGCAGAGCCCCTGCTTCGAGATGATAAATTCGGAGACGTCTTAGCACTCGAAGAGCGGTGGGGGATCCGTGGGAGAGTGCGAGGGCGTGACGGAGCCGTCAGGAACTTGGCAGACTAACTGCAGCCCTGGAAAACGTTAGATGTGACGGATTGTGACGGGAAGGGGGCGAGGAGGAGGACCTTTGTCATGATGGAAGTAGACGAAGAAGATGGACTTGATGATATCTTCGACCACGAAAAGGCGTTCCCAATAGCCCGTCCAGCTGGATAGGTTCAACTGCGCTAGCCGGGCGGGTTGGGCTATATATCCCGTAAAATAAACTAAAAAAAAAAAAAAAAAGGTACGGTTTTGCTTAGCCACTTAACATCTGAATTTCCCCTTCCAACCTCCGTTGATGATCAAAAGTCAAAATACCCGTGTTTATATCCCAGATTTTACCCCCCAATTTTTTCTTTCTTGCAGCCTATATAAATTTATAGAATTGCCGTTTTGTATAAGCCATTTTTGGATCTGTATTTTTCTCTCGCTTTCGTGTTAAGTTTGTTTTTGTATACGTCATCATAACAAGTATTTTTTTTCTACGCTCTGAATCGTTCTTCTCTATGTTCGCTATGGGTACACATATTTTGGGCCTTGAAAATGAACAAAATGACTTCAATAAAACAAATATTGATAATCTCGAAAGTGGGCTAGCCTGCCCACGCTATAAATTTTTCGTAGCCCACCCGCCCGACTGGCTCTGGCTAAGGTGGGCGGGCTATTAGTAACACTACGGGAAACTGGCTGTCGCGCATGGGGCAGAAGCTAGGTACTCGTAATCGTTGATGTCGAAATTGACTTCGATACCCTAAAGGCATCTCGAGATCTCGCCGACACTGCGCCAATCGGACACGACGGACTACCCGGACAAGTTCGGAACGGCAAAACAGAGAACATAAAATTATTTATTTCTCTACAACGAAGCGAACCAAAAACAAGTGACAAACGAAAAATAAGAAAAAGGATCATCTAAAGAATCCGTACGTATAGATCTTCATTTTTTTCCCCCTGTATCCTAATCATAAAATTAAACCGTATTAGTAAAATTTTGAAATAACTCGCTTGACAGAAACGAAGGTAATACTCTTACAATGTGGCTTTCTAGATTTCAAGGACATTTTCAATGGCCGATCTGGGAGCCATGAATTTGTTTGTGCACGTAGATGGGTAAGGATATAAATATCTGTTTGAATCTGTTTGAATCGGGGTGATCAGCGGGATACTTTATGAACGGCTAGTAGAACACGACTGGCTAATCGGACACGGTAGAAACACCAAAATACAGAACGTTATTTCCCCACAATGAAGCAACCAAAAAAACAAACGACAAACTAAAAATAAAAAGTCCTATTTGCGCAATTTTTCATGTCCATCCAAATTTTTTCTATGTGTCCTAGTCATAAAATTAGACCATGCTAGCCAAATTTCCATCATAAAACTCGCTTGAGAGAAAGAAAGGCAATACTCTTACAATTCAACATTTTGAACCGTAACCGCATATTTAATGGGTGATCCGGAAGTCATGCACTGCTTGGTGCATGCAGTTGGGTAGGAATTGTAGTGTTCGTGATTTGGTGAAGGATTGTCGGTAGGGTATCATATGGCCCAATTGGCGGTTTCTGCAATTCTACCTTGCTCTCCACCACCTACACTGTTTCGTCCACACTTGCAAACTCAAGAGCAATAACTACTACTGTGATGCAATTCAGATTTGATGCTTAGCTCTTCGAGTTGCAGGGGCATTTCGTGGTTACTTTGGCTGTGTCATCAACCGTTTTCTTTATCAATTAGAAAGAGCGGGCTAAGCAGCCTTTCTATATCCTGAACAGCTGTTCAAACTAGAAATCTGAACGTTCAGACCTTATGGAATTTACCCCGCTATATGAAAAAAAGAAGAAAAAAAAAAACATAAATTTTCACTTCCGCTATTCCTTTTCGACAGTAACGGTATTTATACCACTTGGCAAAGCGTGAGTACGAGGTGCCCCAGCAATCATAAATCAAACCCCGGCCCCATACCAAGGCATGTAAATCCGTTAATTTCCATGTACAAACAGATTATTAGCCATCTGGTAACTACGTAAAATTCTTAGCACCCAATAGTCTTAGATCCTGGTTATACATGTACTATAACAATTTCAGCGAACTTTGTCACCACCCTAGCCTCAATCACATAGAATCACTCGCTTAACCCTAAGTCCTTGAATTGAAGCAAAAATTTTCAAATACATTGCAAATTTACCGAATATACCCATCGCAATCCTATCCAGAACGACAGAAAACGTTCCCTTATTCCACTGTCATTATCCGCAATCACCAACTTATCAACCCAGACACAAATACTAAGATATTGCATCACTTTTTCCGCTTATCAAGCGCCAGTCTATCTCTTTGTAGAATTACTAGTCTCCGGTAAAATAGTAATTCCGGGACTCAACACTGATTGCCAGTCTAATTCGCGTTCCGGAGAACCGCTGACTCGGAGCGCGCGGAAGTTGATTTTGTATGTTCCAGGTTGGATTACTGGTTCTCGTTAGATTTATCCTTTTTTTTTTTAAAAAAAAAAAAAAAAAAAAAGAATATGGAGTGAGAGGGAAAGGAATGACATACTAGTCCCATCAGTAGGATTGCCTGCCCAAGGAAAGTAGTAGCTGTAGTAGGGCTCAGTGCGGGGGACATATTTCAACGGGAATCTGTAATTTGTCGGGTAAGTTACGGGGACTTTAGATGAAGGAGGAGGGAGGGAGGAAGAGGAGTGTTACTGTAGTGGATCTGTGCTGATAATACTGCCGACGTAATTTTTTTCGCCGGGAACGGGGGGATATTGCCAATCTTCGGGGGACAAGCTTTCTTCGACGATCTATTGGCATTAATTGGTATCTGATGTAGGGATATAGTAAGCGGTAAGAGGAACACTGACGTCGAATCTCATCCCCGGGGTTCCAAATTTGTTAACGAAGACACCTGCAGGTCTATCATTGCCTTGGAGAGTGAAGTTATGAGGCCTGCGGATCTCTGCGCTGGTACTGTCATCAGCCACGTAAGGGTAGCTATAGGAGATATCCCAGGCGTCGACGTCGAAAAGGTTTCCAAGGATTCCTACACTATGTTAATAGAAATTCTCGACAGAAATTCCGTAAAAAGGTTACCTTGATAAGGGATCGAAGCAATTTCTCCATTAGACGCAGTAATAACAATCTTCCCACTATAGACCGGCAGAAGCGTAGGATCCACATCAGGCGGCGTAATTGTCACATTAAACGAGCCCTGCAATCCAGGTTCGACCGTAAACCCCGACACGAAGAACTCAACCGTTACCACAGCATCGATAAAGTTCGGCAGGAAAAACGGCAGAGTTTTAGTTCCCGACTTAAAGGAATTAACGGTAGCAGCCGGTTCATGGTAACTATATAAGTAATCTTCTCCTAGCCGTTATTGATAACATCAATGTTTCGCTCACCCTAAAAATGTGCGGTATCATTGAGTTCTAGTTTCGAGGGGGAAACGGTAGTACCGTAGGTCACCACTTTCTGTGCGTTGACATATCCGCCACCTTGTTGCGCGACAGGGGCAAACATGCTCCAGTCAATGTCTATGCCGTTGTAGAAGTTTACGAGATTTCCGCCGGTGATTATGCGACTTTTGAGTTCTTTGATGCCTTCGGGGCCTAGATTGTCATGGCCGCCTTTTCACGCCGATATATAAGGCCGCAATACCGGCAATGTACCTATTCACGTCAATACCGATTGGTAAATTAGGCAATGGAAAAGAAACTCACGGAGATGCCATGGAAGTCCCTGAAAGAACAGCATAACTCCCCATAACCACTGGATACGTAGAAAAGATCTGACCACCGGGGGCCGCAATATCGGGCTTGATCTGTGCCTCATAAGTCTGACCCCAAGACGAATATGTCGATATCTTCCCTCCCGACAACGTATTATTAGCTCCAGAAAAATTCTTTTTCGGCGGGAATGTAACATCAACTTTTCCACCAGCAGCAATATTATCAATGATAAACTCTCCGTCGTCTGCGGAAATTATTGCATACCCTTTACAGCAGGATTCAAAATAACGGGATAATAATTTGCAGATCCCGGTCTGTTATAGAACCAGATATATTGTGCACCGTGAGCGATCGCATTCTGCTGTTGGACGGTGAAGCTGCAGCTATCGCGACGGATCAGCACTACGTATGATGAAAGGTCGGGTGTGTCGTCAGGTAAAGCGTCGCAAGCGTCGTTGGCAATTGTCTTGTTGAGGGAGGTGGTATATATCGGAAAAGTCCTATTTAAATCAAATCCTTGGAAAGTTCCATCCAGGTACGCAACGAACCGATTAGTTCCATCCCCGAGCTCAACGGTACTGTCAAATCAAAAGAGCTGCTCACTATTAATTGATGCGACAGTGACAACCTCAGTTCCTGACGATCCAGAAGATGGAAACCAGGTGCTGTAAGAGCCACTATTTCCTGCAGAAATGGCAATGAAAACACCTCGACCAACAAGCCGGGAGGCGGCAGCAGCCCAAGCGTCTTTAGGATATCCTCCAGGCCCACCAATCGAGGCATTAATCACGTCCGTTCCATCTTCATACGCGGTAACAAAAGCTAGGATAAGAGCGTCATGTGAGCTACTTTGGTACGAGCCACATCCAAAGACTTTGTAGGCTCGGAGCTTTGCTTTGGGTGCAACACCGACAAATTTGGCGCCATCTCCGGCAACAATTCCAGCAACGTGCGTTCCGTGGCCAACGCAATCGTATGGGTCAGGGTCCGGAGATAATTCTTCACCGAGGTAGCCGTCTCCGACAATGTCTATTCCGCCTTCGATTTTGTAACCGGTGCCGAAACCGCCACCTAAAGATGGGTGGGTGTAGTCTATTCCAGTATCGACCTGGTACGTGTTAAAATATATATATATTGACAGGAAATCTTGATATTGTGGAGTGGGATATTACAATTGCTACGGTTGCGCCTTCGTCCAAAATTCCTTGGCTATGGAGAGCCAATACACCGGTATTCGCTACCGTAGGTCAGGTTTCCGTAAACGTTTAAAGTTTAATGACACCGGGTGACATACTATGACTGGACCACATAGGCCGAGCTGTCGGTCCACTTTCATCGATTCTTGGATCTGGCCTTGGAACAACTCTAACAGGCCAGATCATAGAAACCTCGGCCAAAGCTCCGATATCATCTGACTTAGTATTTCCATTGATGGTAAAAGAAGCGCCTTCGAAGATCGAGGAGGAAATGTTCAATCCTGGGGTAACAGACAACCCTTGTTCGTCGAGGCTTTTGTAGAAAACATCAACAAGCTATCCATAGCAATTAATGTCAGTTTATTCTATGTTGTATACATATTGAAAGTAGGAAACGTACAGTACCATCCAGAACTCCCCTCCGTAGCTCACCTTTGTTAAATCCGACGATATAGCGTCCCGGGATAATC
The DNA here is from genome assembly GCA_016880775.1 of Phymatotrichopsis omnivora. Taxonomy (NCBI): domain Eukaryota; kingdom Fungi; phylum Ascomycota; class Pezizomycetes; order Pezizales; family Rhizinaceae; genus Phymatotrichopsis; species Phymatotrichopsis omnivora. Next base: position 6,674 of record JABYPW010001996.1, on the reverse strand, counting down.
GTACTGCTAGCTCTGTTGATATCTGTTTGTCTCCTATTATAGCTCCCCTGCTCATGCGCCATCAACGCAAGGGAAAGAAGCGCCAAACCGAATTTTGTGAACCGCATTGTCTTTATTTCAACAGAAACATTCCACAGGAATTGCATCGAAGGCCAATGTTTTTTTTTTTTTTTTTTTTTTTAAAAAAAAAAAAAAAAAAAAAAAAAAAACCACAAGGCCGCGAGCCTTTTATACATATTTTTCCGACTTGTTCATAGAGCGCATGTCCCTTCACTCACCCTATACCAAAGCTAACGTCGTTGAAATACGGGATATCGCCAAGCACTTGTTATAATTCCCCTCATTGATAAAAAACTCTGCAAAAGTTCAGGTGGTTCACCGGAAGGATTGAAGACGACTGGTATAGGCAGGTGCGAGATGCATACGAAGACATGCTAATAGAAGAAGTCCATCTACATGTGCTTACAAAGTATCTGACCAGGGGAGTCCGAGAAGGTCATCGTTGACGTTTTGCAACCCATCTCCAATGATGCAGTCAGGTAAGAACTTTTTTGTTGACATGTATTGAATACATGCAATTAGGAAGTTTGAATAATCGAATCCTCATCTGCACCTTGTGATTAATCCTTGGAAAAGAAAAACGACTCAAGTAGACAGGGTTTGCTTGTAAACTTTCGATAAAGTACACTGCATACATACCTTTTTCAATAGGAAAGCTACATCTTCAGAATATTGAATGATATCATTATTTTATCCAGTTTCCCAATACAGGCAACCATTCTAACCTTGTTCCCGGCTTTATAAACAGCATACATACCATTCCGCAAAAAAGCAGAATGCGGAAAGGTGGCTCATTCAACCAACTTGGTCCCCACGATATTGGCATCGGCTGTGGCCCCCCCATAATATGCAGGTACTGTACTTTTGTAAATAGTTCGAATAATTTGAAATTTGGGCCTCCCACCCGCATTCACCATGTGCATTTCAACACTTCCCCAATCACACTCCATATATCTGCATACAAATCCCGTCAAAATAAGCAAAATCCTTTGTAAATTTTCAATGGACCTCTCTAATAACCTCTTTAACGTCTCATATTCTAGCTTGACATACCAGTCTTCAAGGGTAAGCTCGCGATCCCGCGTTATGTGTTGTTAACGCGATCCGATATGGAGTACTTGTGCATGTATGTACATGTACTTAGTACATTAAGCAGCCATCAAATAACTAAGCTGCCGCGCGGACTTCATCCCCACAACGGCCATGACTTACCGACGATAACCGCGGTTTGTGGAAAAGAGTAGTGTTATCCTTGCTTGGTGGAAAAGGTATGACTGGAGGAAATGGGATGTAAAATAACAGTAATGGGAAAATCATATAAGTGGAAAAGGTATGATGATGTGCTGGTTTTGCCGAGCCCACGGTTCTGTGAAAGCTTATATAACCAACATTTGAATCTCTAGGCCAACGTGAGTACCGTTTTCTCACAGCCTTCCTCGTAGCCGAAAAAAAAAAAAAAAATCAAAGCTGAAAGCAGTACCCAATAAGAAAAAAAAGTGGGGTGCCTTGCCTTCGTTATCGAGGGGCACAATTTGTCAAACCCTGCGAATCCCACGTGGTGTTGATTATATACTCCGAGTCAGAACGAGAGTTTGAAGTTTCCATCAATATCCCGTTAATACCCTACCCGGATTTATATAATGACTCTCTAAGGATTCACACGAAAAACCTTGTCAACGGCATTGCCAACTCCGTCACGGTGCCATGAATTAATTGACTATTATAACTTTGAGGGTTAATGCGGGGTGTTCGCTAAGAATTGAACCGGCGTTCTTTTTCCATTATGTTCGAATTTCTCTGCATAATTACCAAAATTCCGCACATTCTACTTAGATCGATATTCCGAACTTTATTTACCCGCGCCTTGACAAATAGTAGTGGAAGGTCGGTTTTTCTCTTCATGCCACCATTCAAAATTTTCCTCGTATCTTCTTGATCCAACCTCTACAAGCTACGAAGCGGCAATCAAAAAGGCCAGGAAGGTGTGCTGGGTTAAACAAAGTAGCTGGGATGACGAATTAAGGCATTTTGTTACTATTTTTGATAGGGTCGGTGTTGACATTGTATTAATTATGTATAATGTCGAAAAGATACACAAATCACACGCGCCGGGGCTTGCCGGTAGAGTGTGCAGATATATTGAGCTTAATTCGGCACTTGATTGTGCGAGCGAATGTCGGCCCATGCACTCGATATGCAAGTACCAGGGGGGGTAGGGTTCGTAGACGCCATTGGCGTGTATTCAATATGGGATATATCTTTGCAAACCGTTTGTAAAACCGCTTCTGCACTGTCGCGAGATCACGTCTTAACATGCCCCAATTACATCTTTCACAACCTTCCCTTCCCATCTTAATAAGTACAGTAGCAAAAGAACCGGGTGCACACGATCCGGCATTGCTCCAAGCATTCCCCGTAACCTCGAATTAACTTTTGTGTTCTGGGAAATACTTCGTGAGGTGCCGAGATTAATACCGCACAAATACGGCCCGAATACCGTATGAATACAACTTATTGCCCAGAAAGGTTAATTCGAGATTACGAATAATGCTTGGAGCAATGCTTGATCATGTGCATCCGCTCTTTTCGCTACTGTATATATACATAGATGCCTCCTTTGTCGAGCTTCACTTTCTATTTAGCTTCGGTATCCTTTCGAGATACTGTTGCGAACCCGCACCTGAAGATGTGATGAACATTGATATAGTCTTCTCTACTTTTGCGAACTCACCGTCGGTAAATCTTTCCGAAAAAGACCCCATAAGTTGAGTGAATTGAGCTAAATACCGTATGGAAAAAAAAATAAAAATAAACTACGAAAATCGAGGTTGTTCTTTTATGGTGACACGAACATTGATGTAAAGTACATGTACCATGCCGCAACGTCTGATAGTGTAACTGAAGTTTTTTTTTTTTTTTTTTAAAAAAAAAAGAAAAGAAAGAAAGAAAGAAAGAAAGAAAGAAAGAAAAAGTACCTTACACATGCGGTATCAAGCTTAATACTGGCATATGCCAGTGTAGGCCTGAATACCCAGAAGTGGAATCCACGAACGATCACTTGACCGCTTCGCTTTTAAAAAAACGTTAATTACAAACTTCCATCCCACGCGGAGATAACCCGCACACTCCATAATCCGCAATCCACAACGTCCGATCTCGGCGCCGACGGACATGTTCCGGTATCCTCACTAATAGCCAGAATCACTAAATATCATTCGCGCGGCCTAAACATGCTAATTCGCGGTTTTGACATCGCCGCCTCAGGAAGTGATTCAGCGTCAGCTGATAAACGTTTCTACACTGCAGAAACTCGGAAATCGGCAAATTGCACAGGTGCGGGATTTTATTTTTACTTTTTTTATTTTTTTTTCACCGAAGTTATTTCGCAATTGTTTTACGAAGGGCACAAAACATCCGCATGCAGTAACGAGACTATGGAGTGCCGAAAAACCCAGTGCAGGTGTGGGAATATAAGACAAAAAATAATCGAAAAAAGCAATGCCTTGTTTGGTAGCTTCTGGGGTGAATGTGCGTGCATGGCGTATGTTGGTAGATATCGGCAAAGAGGATTCCGGACAAGGTGGAACAAAAAAGTCTCAGATAGAGCGCACAAAACTAAAACCACGCCGGAATTTCACTGTACGATACAATGAAACACTTCAAAAAGTACCATATTATACTCATACTCCTCGCACATAAAAAATCAATGAGAACAGAAGAAACCCACCACGGATCATACAAAATATAAAAATAAACTAACCATCCACTCCCAACTCCCCGTCATAAAAAAAAACTAACAAAAGAACTCCTACTGACCTCCCTCTTACTTTTACCCTCACAATCCCACCATCCCTCTCAGCCTCGATCCCCTATTGCCTACTCCAACATTTCCAACTCCCCCCTATCAATTACCGATGCACAATCTGAATATCCAGCCCCTCAAGCATCCTCAAAACCTCTCTCTCCGACACTTGCAAATCCGTGCAAATCTCATCGAAGCGATGCGACCCATCCAAATACTTTGCCAACGGCCACGTCCGATCTACCCTTCCATCGCCGGGAACAGCATACTTATGGCTGCGGTACAAAAAGCCCTTGACAACCCCAAACGAAATAAACCGACGAACATCGATTTCCTGTAACTTGGCCGCGTTGTCCATACACCACTTTTTCAAGGTCAGGCCTTGGGTGAGGGACGCATAGAGCTGAAGGATCTCTGAGAAGGGCATTTTGAGGCCGCCAGGACCCGAGGTCGAAATGTAGGAGAGGCATTCTTCTTGCAGAGAGGCTTCTTGTGCTAGAATTGAGATCTCGGCCGTGCAGGCGTAGATGGCACCGAATTGGAAGATGTCGACCATTATTAGGCAACCGTAGTAACTACACAAAGGAATTAGTAAAAGAAGCTCGTGATATTGCGGTAATTTAAAAAAGAGGGGTGTTTGAAAAGCCTACAGTAGATGTTCGATGCATTTTTTCGTGAGGTCGTAGTCGGCATCTGCTAGCTCTGAGATTCGCCGGACGGGATTGATACCGTCGATGTAGGGTATCACCTATCAGGTCAGTACTTTAGATAACGGCCATACAGAGAGAAAAAAAAAAAAAAAAAAACAATCTCACCCGCTGCATGGTAAGATCCCAATTAATATCCATCATTTCCTCCAATCGCACTATACACACCGGCACATGGAAAGCCCGGACCTGCGGCGGGGGAGCATATGTGGGGAACAATTTGATATTGATCGCATTGCTCTCATCTACTCTCAATCGCCATCAATAATCGGCCTGGACCTTCTTCCTCCCACCCACGGCCAACAATTTTCCTCGCTCCCAACACCATTAGGATAGCCGGAAGAAAAAAAAAAAAAAAAAAACTTACTAATAGGAATCATGCATTCGCAATAATTATTCAAATCCTCGAGCACCTGTTCGATAAGCGCATAAACCCCGCTCCTAGTAACCTCGTTGCTCAAAAACCCGCTCTGTTCCTCGAGCGCCTTAAACAGCTTCGCCAGTTTTCGAACAACGCTTTTATACGTCGACCAATCGCTGCCGTCGTCCAGCGCGATCGCGAAATTGAAGATGAACTCGTTCCGCTCGTATTTTCGGTCCTCGAGACAGACGGGATATCCCAGGATCCGGTACTTGTTGACACATACGGAGACGAGACGGTCGCAGAGCTCCTGCTTCGGAATGATGAATTCGGAGACGTCTTCGAAATCGAAGAGTGGTGGGGGATCCGTGGGAGAGTGCGAGGGCGTGACGGAGCGGTCGGGAACTTGGCAGACTAACTGCGGTCCTGGAAGACGTTAGACGGATTGTGACGAGAAGGGGGCGAGGGGGAAGACCTTTGTCAGGGTGGAAGTAGGCGAAGAAGATGGACTTGATCATATCTTCGACCACGAATAGTGAATGTTCGATGCGCAGGAAACTGGCCGTCGCGCATGAGGCAGAAGCAAGGTACTAGTAATCGTTGATGTCGAAATTGACTTCGATACCCTAACAGCATCTCGAGATCTCGCCAATAATCCGCAAGCGCCCAAGAAATCGAACCCCGCCAACAACCTCGATAGATTGCAACGATAACGCCTCCCCCCAAACTCCCGAATGCATATGTAGACCCGCCCCCCACCTGCATATTCCACCTCTTTTTTTTTTTTCTTTTCTTTTTCCTTTCTTTTCTTTTCTTTTTTTAATTTTTTTGGTCCTGCCTTTCAGCAGTAATGTCGTCCCCATCCAACGACCAGACAATCCTGACAAGCTCCGACACCGCATCCCCGACACCTGAACTCTCCGATGCGGCTCAAACACACGCCCCCTCGGACCCGCTGGCCTCAGGAATCAAAGCACTCCTGGACCCGACGATCAAACAGACGACGGAGAAGCTCTGGGACGTGCATCAGAGTCAGCAGGCGTTGTCGGCGGAGCTGGAACGTTTGATTTCCCGTGGGTTTTTTTTTTTTCTTTCTCCTTTTCGGGGCTGCAATAGCTACGGAAGCTGATTGAAGGGATTACGGTGAAAAGAACTCCAGCATTATCTCGAGACTACGGATCCGCCGGCGTTGAAACCCACGGTGGTTAAGCTAGCTGCGACAAGTAAGAGGTTGGCCGCGGTGAATAGTAAGCCATCTCCCTCTTCCTGGACATTGACTGCACCGATTAAGTATGTAACGGGGTGTGGTGTGCATGCATTGTATGATACTTCAAGCTGTCTAAAACTAACGTTACAAACTTTAGACTCCCTCCAACTGATCCAGCAACGCGTCAACAAGCTTTATGTCCAGCTCAGCAAGCAACGAGTCCCCGCATAACACTCCCGATGATCCCCCTTGCGTTGCGTTGCGGCGCCGCGCATAGGAGTCGTCCTGTATCAAACATGCCTAAATCCATCCACGTTCCTGAATCCGAACCCACGTTTGATCATTAGGCCTCGTCGATATCTCCCTTCTCTCTGCATTCCCCATCTTCCTCACCGTTATCATTATACACTTAAAATTTCCCATCACTGGCGAGCAAGAGCGTAGAAACATAGTGGGACAATATAATAGTAATTACAAAGGACTAGTATACACATCGGGGTTTTTTTTTTTTTTTTTTTTTTTTTTTTTGGCGGGGGG
>JABYPW010001995.1:0-12761 GCA_016880775.1 Phymatotrichopsis omnivora | reverse complement strand
GATTTGTAACAAAAAAAAAAAAAAAAAAAAAAAAAATGCAGACTTCTATGTACAAAAGCTAACTGGGGAAAAGCAGTCCCTAGGTGAACCTTAAAACAATGAAAGAAAAACCCCCACTGTAAGAAGATGTGACCATGTGCAAGCGAGATATTAAGAAGAGAAAAAGGTACAAACTACTCTATACCTTGTGACTACAGGAAAAACAAGTTCTACATAGTAAAATAGAAGAAAGTTAAAAAAGAAAAGAGACTAGACTCCTCCTATTGTTGTTGACTTATCCTTTCTATTAGACTTAGCAATTTTAAACTAGATCAAGGTTATATACATATGATCATTTGCTTTGTATAGGCCTTTACAATTCGTACATTAGAGGAAAGTGTTGTCACAGGCGAAACCTTTCAGTTGTTTGCAGTCAGCAATACTGTAGTTATGCTCAGGGATAGTGTATAGTCTAGTGTAGAGCTAGTAGTAAGGAGGGGACTAGTAGTTTTGGACTAGATGTCCAAACTTGGAGTAGTAAGAGTATTAGGTATTAGTACTAAAGGGAATATACTTGACAGTGTGATAGGTTTTGTTGAGAATGGTGAGACCCTTTAGGATATAAGCCTTATTATTATTATCAATAATAGTGATCATAAGTAAGCTATAATTCTGTTTGTTGATTTTGGTGCTAGACGTTAGCCAGTATAGGGTTATAGTAAGGGTAATACTGGAGTTATAGCACTCAATTTCCTGGTAGAGTCAGGTCCTTTGTACTATAGTCTTGAGGTCAGTGGTAGTGGTGTACTATAGATGATATACTTCTTCTATATGTGGTTGTGGTTAATACCCTTGACTTTACTGAATTTGCTAATAGACTTAGTAATGGTAGATTAGTAGGCTAAGATAGTAAGGGTAATAGTAGTCTCCATGGTCATGGAAATGAGGGTGGTGGCATTGTTGTTGCAGCATCTTTATATACATAAAAAGGAGGGAGCTTTGGCCTAGTCTATTGGTAAATTAATATAGTTATAGATTTGGATATATATATCTTTACTGAATGCTGAGGGTTCCTTAATATTAATGATAATTTTATAGTTACAGTAGATAGGATAGTGTAGAGGAGGAAGAGGGGTAGTTAGTAGAAGGTGCTTTTTGGTGACTAGGCTGATCTTCTTCTTCTGTTTTTTAGAGATAATTCAGGCCTAAGTTTGGGAGTCTTAGGCTTGTTGATAGGCAGGCAGGGTAGTAGAGGTGGTGGTGATAGTATGTAGCTTCCAGAGATCTTTAGTGGTCACTTTCTATTGTTTTTGGATGTCCTTAAGAGACTCAAGGATTTCTAGGAATGGGGACAGGGTATTGTTACAGCCTAGGTACTAGGGATATATGCGATAATATGTTATATTAGATGAGCAACTTCAGTGAGTATCCTTGTTCATAATTTAGTGGAGATTCTATCAAGTATAGGCTCTAGCCTCTGAAGACTAGAATGTATCACCTCTTTTATCTTAGCTAACATCTGACTAATCTAGTAACCACTGGTATACATTATAAGACATGATCGGATAACTCAGGTAACTTGTATGACATAGTCAGTCATGATGGTATGACCTATGAGCCGATCGAGCAGTATTGTATAATGATGATCTATTATGAAGATTGGAGATCTGTTCTCATAACATTGCTAATCATTTCTATTATGACTCCTAGGAATATGATTAGTGATATTAGATTTCTTAGAATGAGTTATTCGGTTTATTTTAGGTTATATTTCTTATATAATCTTCTATTTCATTCTGAGTCATCTTCTTAGTTAGAAAGTTCTATATAAAGGGGCATAATAATACCATTGTTTGTCTTTCCTTCTTTCCTCTCTAGTGTACCACCTACCTATAAGCCTTAAAAATATATTTATTCTTCAGCGATAAACCCTCTTGCACTTTTCCTATTCTTCTGTAGGAACTTATATTTGTGGATCCAGACTTGGATCCTATATATGTTTTACTATCAAAGCCTTAACTTACTTAGTTAGTACTTAATAGTAATATTACTTATTATATGATAGTATAGTAAAGCTATATAACCTCTAGCTAATGTATGGCATATGAAGAAGTTATGGTAATACCTAGTTTACTGATATAACTTATATGCGGATCCTGGAACCAAGTTCTGCACATGACCTAGTACTATATGTTATAGATAACTATACCAAGTGGTCTACCTAGATACTAGAACATGTGTAGAACTTATTCCAGGTTAACTAGAAGGTATATTAGAACCTTTAATCATGCTATGAGCCATAGAACCACATGATGAGTGTTGTTGCTACTAAGTTCTGACTAAGTGAGGTAAGGTATTGACAACACAGTATTTATAAGATTGGATGTATGTGATTGATGACAAGGCTTATTACCTTGATCTCATCATAATATACTGATTGGCTGCATCATTGGAGGACAGGACTTGAAGAAGTTTCTTCTCTAAAGGTCCTGGATGATTATGCTAAACCTTTCTCCTATTTTTTGATCATGAAACTGATCTCCCTCTAGGAAATCATGAAAGAATATAGGAATCTTGATAGAATATTTCGATGGGTTTTATTTCCCTTATAAAAGTTTCTCTGTAGCTACTTAGTCAGAAATGGCTATTTAAGAGGGAGCAGACAAGCGATGTATTCTATTTGTTCTTCTACTCTCTCTAGCTATTATCTCAAGTCTTGTACTATCTTTGAGCCTTAAGAATATATTTTGCTTTTCTTCGATAAATTCTATATCTCCTCTTGACTCCTTAATAAAGGTAGAAGACACTAGCAGTTATAACTTGGTAGTTGAGATATCTGAGTTTACTCAGTAAGACCCTCTAGTGAAGCTTCTTATGCCTATACCTACATCTACATCCTCTATAAGTCTCACATCACAAAAAGCACCTGGAGAAACATGGTTAGTATTTGGGGAAGTGCTCAGGAAAGTATATAATGACCTAGATAAAGATAATACTATATATCAGCAGTTAGAAGATACTAGATAGAAAGGAAATGTATCCAAATATTGTACAGACTTTGATAGTGTTGCTATTACGGCAGGTATCTTCGGTATGGTATAGCTTGGTAAAGTGCAATTACTACTCAACAAACAAAGTATTACTGAGTAAACTCAGATATCTCAACTGTTCTAAGTCTAGATCTACAAATACACATTCCTACATCATGAAGAGAGAGAGAAGAGTATTTCAAGAGTAAGAACAAATATATTCTTAAGGCTTGTAGCTTGTCTGTAGACTGAAGAGAGAAGGAAGAAAAGAACATAGAAGTGACAGAACTCTTTTCCCATTTTTTCTAAGATACACTTTTTATCCTCCAGCGGGGCGTCTTTTAACTAACTTAATTGAATAGACTGAACATAGAAGTAATGAAACTCTTTTCCTTCAGTCACACTCTCTAGAAGGCAGTACTATTTGTGAACTTTATCAAATTGCCTAACTAAGAGAGGGAGCGATACATCGCTGAGCACTGTTAGGGTAACCCTTCATACAGCAAATATAGAAGCGACGAAACTCTTATCCCATTAATTTAAATACACTTTTCCTCCAGCGGGGTGTCTTTACAACTAACTTAATAGAATGGACTAACTGAAGAAAAAGGAAAGAAAAGGTGTGACATGGCTATAACAGAAAGAAGAAGTAAAAGAAAAAACCAGCAAGAAAAAACTAGTGCTTGAAAGTAAGAAAGATGCCTATCCTCCTCTTTTTGCATTACCTTACACTCTCTCTGTCTATTACTATATGGGGGGGCTCAGGCACTGTAGGATTCTTAGGCAGGGGCTTTCCTAGGCTGTTCTTGATGAGTTCAGTTCACTAGTCTTAGTCTTCGCATAGCAGGTTTTCGAGCATAACACTTTCAGGGATTTTCTTTCCCAGACTCTACATCATATCGTATTCTGTAAGGAAGTGTTTTACTGATTGGGGTTCTCCACATGTGTACAAGTTATAGTCTCAGTCCTACAGTTGGAAGTTGGGAATATATGCTTGACCAGTTCGGAACTATACGCTCTTATTGCCGTGTAGCATAGGAGGTGATTATACTTGGTTATTTAGTTCATTTTTCTTCTACAGTATTCTTCTATCACTTTGTAGGTAGCTGCTTTGATTCTTCATTTAATTATGCTCCTGGATATTGTTTTCTTCATTTGTAGTTTTTTTTTTGGGGGGGGGAGCTTGGATGCATGCTTTGCTTCTTCATCGGCTTGTTTATTTCCATGGATTCCTTCATGTCCTGGGACCCAGTCCATGTTGGTGGCAATGTTTGTTTCCTTTAGTACTAGGTTAATTTCGAAGATTTCTTTTACTATGTACTGGGTGTTCGAGGGGTACAGGCTCTGCGCTGCCTAGAGGGCTGCCTAGGAGTCACTGAGAATTGTGACTCTTTTTATTTGCTGGTATTTCTGTGATAGGTTTTGGGTAGTTTTATATGCTAGCCTGATGGCTTCGAGTCCTCTGTCAAAGGCTTGTACTCCTGTTCATAGTCCTTTACTGATCTTGGTGGTCTCTTTCTTCCCTAGGTATATGACTAGTCCTATGCTGACTTGGTGCTTTTGTGATACCTGGGAAGCGTCGGTGAATATCACTAGGTGTTCATTTTTGAAGTGTCTTGGGAAGGTTGTGAGTTGTTCACTTTTTTCTTTGAACTTTGCTAGGGCTGGTCTTCCTAATATGCTTATTAGCTAGGCTTTTGTCAGTGGGGCTAGTTTTGAGTGTAAGAAGGGCCTTTCTCCTATTGCTTCTTGTATTGTCTAGAGTATGGCATCGATTTGTGGTATTCTTGTCATTGACCAGATGCTGGAGAAGGTTTTGCAGCTCCAAACTGGGGTTCTTGGTAGGTGTAGGACTTTGTTTGGCCTATCTGGGAGGTGGGGGAGTCCTTTGAAATTGGGGTAATCTTTGTCTATGGCTAGCAGTCTCGCTCGGTAGTTGGCTTGGTACCTTTTTATTTCAACTGAGGGTAGTGCCAGGCCTTCTTCCTTTAGCGCTTTCTCATTGTTTATTGTTCTGAACATTCTGCAGGCCCATTTTGCTGCCTGTGCTGATCCTTTTTCCATGGTTTTCGTTGCCTTGTCTGTTATTAGTTTTGGGTAGAAGGTATCTACTCCGTAGTATAATGAGGGGTATATGACTACTTTGACTAGTTTTTTCACCATGTGTATGCTCAGTCCTTTGGCTCCTGTCACTATTCTACTGATTCTGAAGAGGGCAGCCAGGGCTTGTCCTAGTCGATATTGGTAGTGGGCTTGGTATCCTTCATTCTGCTGGAGTATGACTCCTAAGTACCTTACTGTTTCTTTGTGTTCGATGATTTCTCCTAGGATGGTAATGCTATGCCTGTTTTCTGGCTCTGCCCTGGTGTGTTGGAGTTCTATTTTTCCTTGTAAGAGAGAGAGTGCAAGATCTGCTAGCTTTTCCTGTAACTTTCCATTTACAAATTCTTGCAGAATCCTGCAATTTTCCTGAAAACTATCACTTGAACAAAGGAGACAAATATCGTCTACATACATGTACACTTTTATGTGCACCCCACTTTCTCTTGTCAGTTCTGCTACATATATGTTGAACAGGAGGGGGGAGATGGATGACCCCTGTGGGACCCCAGGGTTTATTTCTTTTGTGTCTGATCATGTACCCTTATCGGAGAAGGCCAGTTGTCGGTTGCTCAGGAAAGACCAGGTCCACCTGACTATGTACTCTGGGTTGTTCCCTTGGTAGAGGATGGTTATGAGCTTTCTTTTGTTAACCCTGTCAAATCCTTTTTCGATATCTATGAAGAGCATGGTTGTCTTTTTTCCTAGGTTTTGCTCCTACCTTGAGTCGTGTTTTATGGCATTAATGGTATCCATGACCGACTTTCCTGGGAGTGCTCCATACTAGTTTTCCATTATCATGCCATTCTCAATAGTATGTTGTAAGAGTCAGAGTGCTATAATCTTTTCCAGTATTGTTCCTAGGGTGTTTATTAGGAAGATACATTTGTAGCTATTGGGGCTTATGTAGGATTCTTTTTTGGGTTTTGCGAGGGTGATCTTAAGGGTGTTTTTGAATTCTCTGGGCTGGTATCTGTGTTGCATGAGCAGTAGTATGATCTGTATGATAGCTTCTGGGGCTGTTTCTGCTAGTTGTTTCTATAGTGTATACCCTATCTGGTCTGGGCTTAAGGCCGTGGTGTGCAGGGTCATTCTTAGTGTGTATTTCAGTTCTTCATTCGTGATTATTTCATCAGTGAGCTTTGGGTATTCTTCTAGGGGTAGGTAGGGGTCTTCTTTTGTTAGGAAGAAGTGATCTATAAGGGCTTGTGCTTTCTTGTTTGGGTTTTTTGCATTGTTTATGGGGGGTATGGGGACATCTCTTACTGGTCTTGTGTACTTCAGGACTTTCCACAGGTCTTTGTTATTGATTTCGCTTAAGAACTTTTGCCAGTGGCCCTATTTGGCATTGAAGATCTTGTGTCTGAATTCTTTCTTTGCCTCATAGTACTGTTCTTTCATTCCTTTTCTTCTGATTTTTCCTAGTTGTTTTTTGAGTTCTATGAGTTCCTTGTTCCACCACGGCTTGCTTTTGGGGAGCATGGTCACTGTGGGCAGTGTGCCTTCTTCTTTAATTTTGTCTAGGAGGGAGCTAATTGTCATACTTGTCCATTCATATGGGTTCTCATTGTCGAATGGTGGCGCAACCCAGCTTTTGGCTTTTTCTTCAATTTTTTCCTAGTCTGCTTTTTTGAAGTTGTAGTAGGTTGTTTTTTCATATGACCTTTGACCGCTGTTAAGGGCGATGGCTATAACTTTGTAGTCACTTGTTATCTGTGTTTCATCTGTGGCTATCTGCCAGTGTGAGTCCCAGTGGGCGAGTTGTGGTGAGATTAATTTTAGGTCGATTGTGGTGTCTCTTTGGTTCTGTTGTCCTAGTCTGGTGGGGGTGTCAGGTTCATTTAGGAGGTGGTAGTATTTGCTAGTAGCTTCATTTACTAGGGGTTCTACTTTGTGTACTTCTTCTTCTATATATGTTTCCTACCAGGGATAGTGTAGGTTCATGTCTCCTAGGACTATATTTTTGTTTGTGGAGAAAATTTGTTCCTATAGTACAGTATCAGGTTTTTGGGAGGGCGGTCGGTAGACATTCATTATATCAACATATTTTTCTTTGTTCCACTAGATCCTTATTACTATGATGTCTCTATCTTTTGTCCATTGTAGGAAGGGGCAGAGTTTTCCATCATTTTTGATGTAGGTGGCCACTCTTGACCTTGATATGCTGCTAGGGTAGAATCTTGTTTACCCTTAGAATGTGGGTAGGGCATTGTTGAAGGTGGGAGGTTCTTGGATTATGATGATATTAGCTTTGTTACTGGTTACTGATTGCATTAAGGAGTGGACATTTGCTTGCGATTTTTGGCAGTTATCTTGAAGGATTTCAAGGAGTGGATGTGGGCTAGTTCCCAACTGAAGTTTTTCAGTGACCGGTGTATCCATTTAAAGTTCTTCTTCCATATCTTCTCTGATCTGTTCAATCTAAATTTTTCCTTCTTTCTTCTATTTCCCTTGCAAAGGTACTTAGGACTTTGAGTCTCTTTGGGCAGTTTCTGTCTGTTGCTTTATGTTCTTTTTTGCAGTTAGGACAGCAGAGTTTAAAGTGAGTACAGTGTCTGAAGAATCTGCAGCTAGGCCTTGGACATTTGTAATCCTTTGTTGTGTGGTAGGGGAATACTGTTAGGTCATACATGTTTCCATAGGTGCTGAAATATTTCTTTTGTTCTTTGCATGCTGCGCTTGTATGACCAAAATTGAAGCATTTGTAGCACTGGGTGGTGGGTGTCATCCTCTAGGACTTGGCTACTTTGTAGACTTTGTTAAAAATGGTGATCTGTCTTCTGAGGTTCTGGACTTATTCTTCTGGGAGTCTGATGGCCACTACTTCAAATGCTCCTCCCAAGTTGTTATGTTCTCTGGCTTCTTTTAGTTCGAGGTATCTTGCTGCTAAGATTTCTACATCTGCGATGTATAACAGTTCAGTTCTTAAGGCATGTACTGGTATTTCTCCTAGGGGGGTGGTAGGCACTGAATGTAGTATGATCTCTACAGTTGAGGCTGCCACTCTGAATCCTTCTCTTTCTATGTTTACGTTTGTGGTGGTCTTTGTGGCATAGTTGAAATCATCAGTGTACAGGGTCAGGCTGTGTGCCAAGATTGTCAGTAGTGTGGTGATGATAATTGTTGACTTGTGGTTTACTCAGACAGAGATATTTATGAGTTCTAGTGGGGCATTTCTGTCCTGTAGGATTTTGATATATTCTTCTCATAACTTATATAGGTTTGTGTTCACAGTAGCTGCTGTTACTATTTTGTTTACTGGGGAGTGCAATTCTCTCCTTTGGATGGGGTAGGTTTTCTTCTCTTTCTTTAATTTTAACTATCCCAGTTGTTTTTCGCCTTCTTGCAGGGCATTATTTTTTAGGGTGTTTGCTGCTGCAATTTGAGCCCAATTGGGTTTAGATGCTGTCTCTGCTTCGCTGTCACTTTTGGGGCTCGAGTTTCTATTTTTGTTTTTTTCCTTCTATTGTATATGTTGGGAGGCTAGGTGGGCATGGGAGGGGGATAACTGGTACTGTTTGCTTTGTGTTTTTTGATGGTCCCACCTGTGGCTGGTGTAGGGATAGGGTCTTTTATTGTTTCATGTTCGTGACTACTTTTCAGAGTTGGTTAAGCTCTCCTCCTTGTATTGTGATTTGGTTTTTGAGCTCTATTAAGGTTCTTTGGAATGTTTGGTTTTCGTCATACATGGTATCAAGTTTTCTCCAGATGTGGTTGAGTGCTGTGATGAGTGCTCTGTATACTTCCATGGTTTTGACATTTCCTATGTTTTCTTCATCATCATCAATTAATTTTTGGAAGGTCTTACCTTATCTATCTGTCATAATTCTTGCTAGTTCATATCTGTCAGTTTGGGGGATGGGGGAGAATGTGGGACTGGGGGTTTCTCTGAGAAGTCTTTTCAAGAGAGGGGGGGGGCTCCTACTAAGGAGCTGAATGCTGTCAGACATCCTGTTGGTTTCTCATAATCACCCCCACCCTTGTGGTAAAGTGGCCAGAGGCCTCCCACTTAGTGGTGCACACTATGAGTACATATAACTCTCACAGGCCTGAAATCATTGGACCTGACATTAGTAGCCCGCTGAAAGAAATTATAGCATAGAATCATCAGCCTCTAATAAGGTAGGGTAAGTTAGGTGGGTAGGGACTTGACCGAGCTCTTATCGTGCATGGCCACCTGAGAATATCATTTAATCGAAGCTTGTGAACAATCATGAACTGCACCACATATTCAGATTACCAGGACTCTGTACGCTCCCAGCAAGGATCTTAATAGCCTGACATGCTCCCCCGACCAAGGTTTAAAGCCTGTAAGTAACGATTCTCGAGCTTAGCACTGATAGGATCAACAGGTCTCCCATCAGAAGTGTACCGATCACTGCTTCCTAACTAGCTAGCGATACACAATTTTCAAGCCAATTCAATTCCCTCCCCTGATGACGACGTCTTAAACAACCCACCACTTCAAACTTGGCGAGAGTATAGCAAGAGGTAGCTGATTCCAGATTGCACTCACTATGGCATCATCGGTGTCAAAAGCACCTAGCCGTAGAATCTTATGTTATCAATACATAGCATCTACACACCCCCTGCTTCTTGCAGGCCATAGCCAAACTACTACACCATACTTGATTGCTATCGTACCTGTTTCGTTGACCTCCCCAATGCTGACTATCCTAGCTGTCATAATCCTCTCCAAATTATACTTGCCACCTTGACTCTTGTTTGTACCTTAAGCTACATAATGGTGTGACTGACACTGGCATCTATCCTCTCCAGCCATAGGTCCTATACAGACGCGTTATAAGGATACCTATGCTACAGCTCACAAAGCATTTAACCCTGCTTCCTATTCCAGACAATGGGCTGTGGTTCTCCTGTGCCCAGCTACATTGTTTCGCTAACCCTCTAGGGTCCTATCAGTAATATCCTATAGGTAGAACTGTCAGGCATTAACTGCTTCCCTATCTGAGGTGACTAACTAAGCATTCCTGCTCTACTTACCACAGAGCCAGTACAAGCCCAGCGGTAACCTATCTTAAGCTATAGCTATGGATGCACAGCATTACTCCTTACCCTGATAGTGGCTTTACCTCTTACTTTTCAATCATTGAGGCCTCAACTCGCTACACTGCCTCCACAGCTGAAATACCACCATGATACACTTAGGGGCTGCTTTAATGGAGTAATTAGGCATGGTTACCAGCTATGTAGGACCCAAGTCAGTTAGTTTTCAGAACAACTGGCTCCTTATAATTCCTATGTTTGGGCACTGCTGACTTTCGCCTGTAGGCCACTAGAGCCAGCATTTCGATGTCCTTTTTCATCATAGGGGATGGCTGTGTTGTTGGAGTTGCTGCTAGTATCACTGCTTGTATGCATGGATCTATTGGAAATTATAGAGGTGCTTCGTGATCTGGAACTTTTTCTAAGTATTTCTTTGATGTCAACAGTTTGTGGTGAGGCTAGGTCGTATTGCTGGGATTGGGTAGGTTGGTAGTCTCAGATGAGCTCCATGGCTTCGGCTGTACTCTGGTTTGCTTGTTATTCAGTAGGGTTTTGGCTGCTTTAGGTAGAACCTGGGAGCACAAAGCTTATTTCGAATATGTTGTTTTGTTGCACTTCTCTTGTATTTTCTTGGTGCACTTCTTCCATGATGGTTGTGTGGCCAGTCGACTGTATTTAGGTTGGGGTTGCTTGCGAGTCTCTAAGGGACAAGGGGTACTCCTTTACGAAATGGATTCTTTCAACATCTACTTCTGTGAGCCTGACATCTTCCTCCCAGTTACCTAACTGGGAAAGGTCTTGTTGGTGGAAGTAGGCAGATGATGCCCAGGAGGGGGATAGGTTTACGGCACTTTAGGGTTCGGTGGCAGTGGTGGCTGAGGGTTAGGGGGGTATTTGTTCAGTGCTGGAGATGGAGATGGGGTAGTTTTATGACATAGTTTTTCTTTCTGATGGAGTGAAATCGTTCCTATTTTCAGCTAAGCCTTATATACCCTTTTGTCCAAAGAAATGAGTCATTTATGACATAAGAGATTACATAAGAAATAGAACTAGAAAGAAACCCTGAGAATATCCATCACTCATTATATCATCATCTGACCCAATCATAACATTCCTAGGAGTCATAATAGAATTGATCAGCATCTTGGTATGAGCAACACATCGCTGATCTTTGGGTGATCATCATCATGTGTTACTAGCTCGATCGGCTTGAGTCATACCAACCACAAGTGACTAAGTCACAGGAGTTACTTAAGTTAATCTGATCATATGAGGTATGCTTATCAGTGAATAACAGATTAGTCAGATCCTGACTCATATTGATAGAGGCACCACATATCTTAGCCTTTAGGGCAGAGCCTGTCTATGTGTAGTCATTACATGCAGTGGAACAGGATATACTCACTAAAGGGTACTCATATAATATAACCTATTATCGTATGTGGGCCTTAGTACCTTGGCTGTAACACTTGCATTGAAGGATAACCTACTAGAAGACAATATAATAAAGATACTCCTATTCAAGAAAGGATTAAAAGGAAAAATCCATAAACCTTTAGCTAATTATTCAAACCTATATAAGAGGTATCCTAAGTTCATACAACTGTGTATCTAGTTAGAAGTCAAATTCTATTAGTCAAAAAGAAGGAGGAAAAACCTTCAAATAAGCTATAAGGAGAACAGTGGAAACAGAACTTTAGGAAGCAGAACAAGTTCAGCAACTACTGCTAGAAGGGATAGTCCTAAGAAAAAGAAAAGATCACTTAGGAAGAGAAGGATCAAGATAAAAGTAAATGGTTATACTTTAGTTGTAGAAAAGAAGGACATTATACAAGAACTTGTCTAAAGAAAAAAGTTCACAAGGAGCCTAATCCTACTCGTGCAAAAGTGACTACTATTACAATTCAGTTAGGAAACTCTAAGAGTTAGAACTAGATAGTACTCTAGCTCTGAAAAAAGTCTCTATGAAAAGTCTCACCTATAAAGCCACCATAATAGAAAATTCAGAAATGTTTGCAGAAGGAGAACACTTGATAGTCCCAGTAACATTGAATAATACAGTAAAGTGTTACGCCCTTTTAGATACAGGGGTAACCAGTTTCATATTTATATACCCTATATTATTAGTTCTCAGCTATTAGTTTTATCTCATATTGACAAACATTGTGACAATACCTCTATAATGTTCACAGTCAGCCTAACCCCCCCTCCTGATCCCATTCCACATGAGGCAAGGAATGAAGCCACCTTATACAAAAATCTTGTTACCTCATTCATGAGTTCCCCCCTCAATAAAGTATTAAATAAAGAAACAGAGCTGTGGTAGTATATACTGCATACCAGTAGATACATGAATATAAAACAGATTGAGTTCTTCGCTTTGACACTACCATCTCTACTCACCTCTTTAACCAAGATTCAGGAGGCTGTAACTGCTATCACTGCTAGTCCACAGTCCCTTGAAGCTTACTTTAATAAACTTAAGGCTATCAACACCCACAATGCTATGGCTATAGCTCCAGATAAGGTAGGCCCTAGTGAAATCAACCTTGCCATTTCTGATTCTATCAAAAAGCTATAGTCAGAAACATATAAAACTGCTAAGGTATTGAAGATTTCTTCTTCCCTCTCCCCCCCACCCCCCCC